>JBBIGC010088422.1:0-10184 GCA_037576955.1 Lepidarchus adonis
AGAGAGAGAGGTGGAGTCATCATGATTGAGAACCCCTGCTATAACCCATGAAGCTTGAAGATCTAGTGTAAACCAGATGTATGTACACAAACAAACAAACAGCATCTTACATTATTCAATTAATTTAATCCTATTAAAGTGAATGCTTTCTCTCCCTCTCTCTCTCTGTGTGTGTGTGTGTGTGTGTTTTTTGTATATATCAGGTCTCTCTGAAACTTTTAAATATTCAGTGAAGCTCTGAGGTCATGATAATACACAAGAAAACAATCATAATCATCCATTTTTTTTAACGGTTTGGTTTGATTGGTTGTCTGGTGTGAAGTTTAGTTCAGTTTAACTATAGGCACAAAGCTAAACACATGTACATACACTGATGAGGACACACACCTGCGTCTAAACCCACAGGTCATTAGACTCATGGAGCTGTGAGGTTATGGCGGAGAGAGGAACTGTATAAAACCTTGTACAGAGGTGTAATGAGAGACGGCTGGGGTGGAAGAGTTAGCAATCAGATAAGAGGGTCATAAAGGATGGGATGGGGAAAAGAGAGGGAGGGAGGAGAGGAGAGGAGAGGGGGAATACAGAGGGCCCATTGAGGATGGGCTTGAGGACAGCTCCTGAGGCACAGGGGCGCCGGGTGTGCAACGGCCCAAAACGAGAGAGAGAGAGAGCGAGAGAGATAAAATGAAGGCAGGAGAGAGAGTGGGCGGGTGCTGTTTGTTGTCGAAGCTGGAGTGAGAGTATGTCACGTAGTGAGGGGGTGGAAAAGGGGCAAACCATGCGATGAAGCAGGTAGATAGAGCCCTCTTCATGAGCTATGCTGTGTCTAGGAGAAAGAGAGCGAAGAACGTCTACAGTATGGATGAGCATTGTGGTGAAACAGTGTAATCGCTACTACTACGACTTTCAGTTCTACTACGTATTGTTGTAGACGGGTGGTGCAGTTACCGGCTGTCTAGAATGGAAAAAACAATACATGTCACTAGGCCGTTCCCCTCTTTGATGATGTTCTGTGGGTTCTTTTGTGTTTTTATGCTGATTTCAGTTCCGTGTTTAGTTTTTCTCCAGCACATATAGTTGTTGTGATGAAGCTGATGATCTGTTGTTTGATATTTGGTAGAATCAGCCTGTCCTGCTCCTCTGGAACAGCTCTGAGAGAACTTTCTGGACCATAAATCTCCTTCAGAAGGTGTCTGATTTTGGGATGTGGTTCCCATTCCCATCTAGAGATCTTTCCAGAAAAGATAGGTATGGTGAATGAGGAACAATGTTTTCCCCTGGGGAGCAGTGTAGTGGGACAGTACCTTGCTCAATGGTTTCTTTTTGGTGCCTGGACTGGGACTTGAACCTGTGACCTTCTGAGCTTAAGGTCTTAACCATTAGACCATCACTGCCCACTCACAAGACTTATCTCACTACTAGTCAATGGTGCAGTCAACAGCATTGTGTGAGCTCTAGAGAAGCGTATCTTGCATGCTTCAGGTTTCTTCTAGAAATGTAGTTTTAGGCAGTTCACTCTTTGATAGCAAATGTGAAAAGAAACATTCTAATAATTTAATTTATGTATTTACTAATAGCAAAGCATTTGTGGAACAAACTGGTGCCAAAATAGCCACAGATGTAATGGTGGATGCCTGTGGAAGGGGTCTAACAAAATGATTAGCATTACTTTTACATGCAACACTTTTTTCTTTAAGCTACCCAAGCTGAGAGACTGGCAAATAAATGCATACTCTTTAGTTAAAATGAATTCTAGTTGAATTTAAATTACTTTTAGTTTGGAATGAACTAACTAAGCTAAATTGGTAATTTGCAGAAAAAACAACAATGCACACCTAGACTTTTGTCAAACAGTATTTGATAAAGAAACAGCATAACCGACTGTAAATCTTTCTGCTGTTGCTAAGGAAACATTACAAATAACTGTTAATAAACAACCACAAATTTATCTTGCATTGGGTTAAAGTATTAGTTACAGGGGTCACCCCTCTTCAAAAAGATTCTTGGTTTGTTCCTGTTGCACTGTAGTAAAATGTACAAAAATGTAAAAAAAACAAAAAACATCTCAGTCCGCAGCATCTAAGTATGTTAGAGACTCAACTTTGCTGGTTTTCTGGATGAAAGTCATGGCAGAAAACCCTGAGATCGCCACAACAGCACTGAAAGTTTATTATGAATGGAAAGTTTACGCGTTACCATAGCGACCAGAGCGCATTAGAGGCAGAGAGGAGGCGTTATTGCCGCATTTTAGGAGGACGCTGCTAATAGTTACATAATTACACAGTGGATTCATGTTTATTATTATATATTTACAAAATACAACAGTTTTTGTGTTGGCCATATCATTTTATTTTGTTGTATTTATCCGCGACACCTTAAAGGCTGGTGCGTGAAATTATTGTCTGACATTAAAACTTAAAAAATTTTTGGGAACAACTGCTATAAGGTATTAAACTTTGACAAATCTTAACAGTATGAGTTTGCAGGTTACTGCCCAAAATATTAACATACGATACTGTTACATTCTAAGCGCTGCTATGCTAATGTATGCCATCAGTTAGAACTCTGGTAGGAGAGATTTTGTTGGCATAAATGAAGTAAAGGTGGTTAGAGACACTAGAAAAACACTCCAGTAGAAGAGAACCGCTTTATTTACTGACCTTGCATCACTGCCCTGCATACGCAAATGCAGTATAGTATTTTTTTTTTACAAAACATACAAATGTAGCCCATCCCCCTCCTTTTCCCACGGCATTGTGGGACAATAGTGTCCATCAGTCCACTACACTTTCAGATCCACCAGTGTTTAGTGAATATTAGAACTAATATACACGCTACATGCATAGATGCTAGCTATGATTAGCATTAGCTGGGAAATACTGTCCGTTTTTTGCAGGTTACAATGGTTTAATAGAGGAGTGTTTATCCAACTAAGACCTAGATGGAGCCTTGGCATCGCTTCTGTCCCAGAGGAGCGTGATTATCTTTTCAGTGGTTAGAGAACTTTGTGAATGCTCCGATATCTGTCTTCCCATAAGAACTTCCCTAAAAGGCCATTTGAAGACTGTAGGTCACATGTTTATGGGACGCAGAATGTATTTACCAAATTCACATATATTGCTATCTAAAAGCTGACAAGTTTATATAAATGGTTTTAAATGATACATTGAGTTGCTGGCTGTTCTGAACACCTGGATGTGTTTAATGTATCATACTGTCGATTACAGTGAGTACAAACCGTCCCAAATGTGCTGAAAGAAAAAAGCAAAGAAGGAAAAAGACAAGAGTGTTTTGCTCTGAAATTCATTCGAGTGGTTTTACTGATGATGCTGATCCAGAATCAGTGGCTGTGTGAAGAGAGGCGCCGGAGCCAGATATTATGCAATGATAGGATGTGATGGAAATGTGGGCCGACATCAGGGGATCAGTGGCTTAATGAGGTTTTGGTGCACTGCTGCCCCGCCTCATCGCCATCGCCGCTAACGCACTGGCACACCAGGCCGCTTTCACGAGGTGTGTTATGAATGTCAAGGAAACCCTGTAATTATAGTTTTGGGTCATTTTATCTGCTAACAGTGGTGGTTGTGACCACAGCAGTGGTCCAAGTAGTACTGGTAACGTTCCTGAGCTGAATTTACTACAGTCATGTAGAACAGTAGTCCCTAACCACCGAGCCGTGGAGCATTTCGAACCGGGCCGCGGGCCGATACCGGGTCGTATAAAAAATGTAACCTTTTTTTTTTAATACGAACTCAATCCGTAGCTTTGAGACATCAATGTTGCCGGTATTCTGGATGAAAGTCATAGTAGAAAACCCTGAGATCACCACAACAGCACTGAAATCTTATTCTGAAAGGACCGTTTACATGTTACCATAGCAACCAGAGTGTGTGAGGGGCAGAGGAGGACGTTACTCTGATGCTTGTTAGCGCATTTCAGAAAGACGCTGCTAAAAAGTTACATAATTACACAGTGGACACAGTTTTGTGTTTTGTTTTATGGGGACGGCTGATGTAGAAGAAATCAAAAACACTTCATGTTTGGGGTTGAGTTGAGGAAAACATTGCTGTGCCTCAGTCTAGTGTCAAAGAATACATAGAGAAAATTCCAGAAATGTAGAAAAAAAGCATATTCTTTTTTCTGTGGAATTTATTACAATAATTCTTGTTCTCAAGAGTCCTTGAGAGAGGGGCAACAGTGGTACAGCGGTTAGCGCTGCAGCCAGAAGGTCCTGGGTCCACGGGTGACTTTCTGGGTTGAGTGTACAAGTTCTCCCTGTGTTTGCTCTCCCAGTGTCTCACTGCCGATGGGCTTGGGCTTTATTGTAGGGTTGATGGTACTGTAGGCTACTCTAAATTTCCCATATGTGTGGGAGAATGGTTGCACTGGGTTGGGCTCTGCCTCAGTAGTCAGTTGGGATTGGATAAAGGATGATCCATTTTGAGATTACTCTGAGGCATCTGAAGCAGTGAGCACACACCTTCAGAGCAATGGGCAGCCACTGTAGCAGCACCTGGGGTGCAGTTGGGAGTTGTGTACCCAGGCACCACCTAGGTACCCAAGGTACTGTCCCGTTACACTACTTTCTGTGTATTGTTGATAGCTGCTACATGTGTGGATGGGTTTAATGTCGCACTTTGTTGTGGTGGGGTGTTTTCAAAATGGCGATTTGTTACTTTTTGCCACTTCCATAGGTTATTTTAGCATAATTTGACTCAACCAAAGATGAGATGATGAGATATGCGGTGAGTGTGTGTGAGCGAAAGAATGGTCTGTGCATAGGGAAAACTCCTCCTTTCACAGATTTAATGTTGACCCATGCTCATGTCTTCTGTTATGTGTAGTGCTTCAGCCTCCACTTACAACTGATAAAAGCTGGGAAACGGGGACAAGCAATGCAGTAACATCCTGTTTCAGGATATATCCCACAGTGCACTGCCAAAACATTTCAGCATGCATCCCACAGTGCCGTGAAGACAGGCGGTGTGTAAAATGAGTGCTATTTCCTATAATGAGTCTGTCCATCAGAACCTTGGCTATTAGAGCTAGGCCTTCACTGCTGACCATTAATGCAGAAAAACCCAACAATGATAATACTGATTTCTGTTAGTATCCCTATAAAGAGTTTATGGCCTCAAATGAATTATGATTTTTAAATGAAAGAATATATTGCTTTTAATTCGCACATGGTTTGATGTTTCTTGGAGTGTTCAGTGGATGAACCTAGAAGATGAATGAACCCACATTTAGTTTATTACACTTGGTTAAAGAGCTTGAGACACATCCAGAATCCCGATCTCATTTGTTCCATAGTTCAAATACTGAAAAGCTAGCTGGACTCAGCAGGAGAATGGGAGGTCAGATACGTGTCATTTGAGGTGCAGCCTCTTTACCAACAATCTACAAAGCCCACTTCTGGAAAATTTGGGAGTTTATTTAAGCAGTAAAACAACAATGGATGATTTGTTGTCTCTTATGGGGGGGGGGGGGGGGTTGAATTAGCAACCCTGCCCCCCCCCCCCCATTCATGACATTTTTGAAACCGCTTTATCCATTTCGGGTCATGTGGAAGCTTGAGCTGATCCAGCTGACTATAGGCCAAGATGGGGTTCACCCTGGACAGGAGGCCAACACATTACAGGGAAACACAGAGAAATACAACCAATTACACACACTTTTAGAGTAGCCATCGTACTACAAATACAACCATATGGGATCAGGAGGACTTCAGAAAACCATGACCACTTAACACAGTCTGCTGCTGCATCAAGAAACGCAACCTAAAACTATTACACATAGAAAAAGCCAAACTGTTTGTTAACTATAAAGAAATGCTGAGTTCTCTGGACCTGAACTCATCTCAGATGCACTGGAAGACAGTGGAAACATGTGCTGTGGTCAGATGAGTCCACATTTCAGCTTCCTTATGGGAAAATTGGCCTTCAAGCTGCAGAAGATATAAAAAATCTCAGTATTATGATTGAGATTCCCAGATTATGAGTTGTCAGAGCTGATCCCAGTTCTTCAGTGTAGTTACATTGCTAACCTGATGCATGTTGGTGTTTATGCATTGCTTTAATCCTAGTTGCATTGTTCTTTGTGCACTCTTTGTTGTGGATGAACATAAAAGAGCAATGGGTGGTGTTTACCGTCTGTCTTTCGCCATCCCTCCATCAGGGCCCCATTTACTGGACTCTGTAATACTCTACTTCATGCCAGCTTTCTCTCTCCCTCCTCTTTTTGAGAAGAATGGACCTGTTTGTGTGGGGGCAAAAATAGAAAGGGGTGCACTCTTCCCTCCATCTCACTCTTCGTTTCTCATTCTCATCACTTTTTTTTTAGCAGTCAGGCCACATAAAAGCTTATTAAGTACCTGAGTTACATAAAATACAAATTTGCTCCACAGAAGTGATGGAGAATGAGGTCAAAGCGGGAAAACAGACCACCAGGACTCCATCTGGAAGTAAGATCTCCAATGGATTGGTGTTTTTTGTTCAGCTTTGTCTGGAATGAGAATTGCAATGTATTGCAGTGTAAAATGCAGCAACATCGCTTATTTAAAAAAAATAATAATGAAAAAAGTGGCCACTAGGTGACCACTGCCCATTTAGATTGGAATATGTTGGTTTAGCAAACGTTCACCTAGGACCCAAGAGCAGACTGATCAAATACTGATGTCAGAAGAATCTCTCTCTCTCACTTTCTCTCTCTTTTTCTCTCTCTTTCTCTTGCTCTCTCTCTCTCTCATCACTCTTTGTGTGCCTCTCCCTCTGGTGTACTCAATGTGCTAATAATACTCAAAGACAGCGCACACTTTGCTATGATGCACTGATGCCATTTCTGAACATGGAGTCATCAGCTGTTTTTGTCCTGTTTCTGCATTAGGATCCTTCAAACAAAGCCTGAACCTCAATGGCTTCTCTTTATACAGTGTGCAATGCAAATGTAGCTTATGAAAGTTCAATATCTGTCCATTATGGAATAGCTCATGCTTATTTATTATGCACCATTTAAGCACAGGAGCCAGTGTTTTTATTCCTACATAGTTCCCTATGAAGGGAGCAGCCAGCTATTCGTGAAACAGTCAAAGATGTTGCTGCTATGCCACAATCTCCAAAAGTGAAAAAAGTCACTTTTGAATGTATCTATTGGTTCTGTCTTCTAAAATATTCAAACATTGTGGCTGATTTTCTAAAATGACAAAAACTACAAAAATGCAAGTTTCTCTGATGTCAATATGCCTGTCAATGCACAATATGGGACTTATTTTTTCACATTGACACTGCCAGCTGCCGTTTAAACTGAATAGAAATGGTCCTGAGTTGCCTAAAATAATCTTGTTACATTAGCACGTCTATTTAGGAGATATGAGCTTTTGTTGCCTAAGCAGCAATATCTATTATATATGTTTATGTCAAATGTGCAAACACGTATGTGCTGCCTCGTTTATTAGGGGTGGACCACAATATAGATATTGCGATATATCATCATCCTTGCTCACGCGATACACTGGTGGCAATTTTGATATTTAAATTTGCTGCCATGTTGATTCACCGGCGTCGCTATCTCTCCTCTCCTCTGGGTGGCGCTGCTACACTGAGGGCAGGAGATTTGGAGAGCAGAAGAAGATGCTTGTTTTGCTCTAATCTTTGAAACTGCAATAGTTGGATGCAAAAAAGGCTCGACTGAAAAGCAAGAGTTTGGCTTTTAGAACATTGATGGAACAGTGTGGATTATTTTGCGACGGCTGTGTCTCTGTGCGTCTCTTTCCTGCACTTTTTGCATAGTGATGGGTGCTACAACCAGCGACTCGTTTAGCGTGAGTACACACATAGCTGGAGAGCTTCTTTAAAAAGGAGACTCAGTATCTAAGTGGGAATCGCGTGTCCCAGCCAATATCTAGTGTTTGCTGAACTGTCCTCAACAATCATTTAGAACTGAGACAGAAGCGTATTGCTTCATAATTTGTCTGGTACAGACAGGGTTAAAACCATTGCGCTGTAGCGGAACGTGCTAGTTTTAACCCTGTCTATTTCGGACAAATTATGGAGCGATCTGAGTTCTATGACTAAGAGGAACTCCTTGTAAATCTCACATCAGTGTCGTCATGTCTGAATTTATGCTTGATTGTTCCTGTACCTGGAAGATGCTTTGGACAAAACGTCAGAAACATAACGTAAACGTTGTTAGCACGATGCTAGCGCAGCTTGCTAAGTGACAAAGGGAGCAGAAGACCCTGAAGCTGAAGTAGCCGTTGCTCTGAGCTTCCGATCGTGGTCGCAAAGCAAATATAGGAAATGTGACAATAGCGTTGCTGTTACTTAAGTAAATTAATAACACATCTCTGTGTTTCTGTGTTATACATTGTCATTGTCGTGAGCCACATATCGTATATCGTATTGTATCATGAGATACCCTGCGATTCCCACCCCTATCGTTTATTCTTTCTCATGAAGTGGACTGATTGATTAGGTTGGACACTGCACTGGAGCTGCAGGGTAGTAGAGAGCACCACACATGAGGATATTGTCTGTTGATCGTGCTGGATGGGCAAGTTCAGCGGGTCCCAAGTGTTTTGTAGGCTGGAACTATTGATTAGAAGCGCTGCTTGGTTTGAGCTGATGTCATGGCTCTGATTTCACTGGTCTGCTCTCTGACTCTTGACTGTCCATTATTGACAGCTTTTACACCACATTTGTTTCATATTCCTGGTTAAGCCCAGCGTAGGTAATGCACACACGCTTTCAGGTAGAGTTTGTACACTGCACACAGGCAGGCACCGACCCAGGTGTCGCACCCAGGACCTTCTTGCTGTGAGGCAACAGTGTTAAGCTTGTCAATTTTAGATTTGAGCATATTATTATGATTAACCAAACAGGGAAACCAATGTAAACAATATTGCGGGTAATTAAGAATATATGAGTTATTCTCTTACTGTGGAATCATAAAGCAAACCTGACATGACTCATGCCCACAGACTTTATTATATGTTATAGAGATCACGGTGTCTACTGTTTTGTGAAAAATACATAAAGAACAATATGGGTTCATCTTTATCTTCATGGTTGTGGATCTCCATGTCCTTGGTGCATGATTACTGGTATGGTGCCACTAGGAGCTTGTGGTCAGTGGGTCTGATTGGACGTAGGGTGGTGTGTCAGGCTGTCAGGGCAGTGCAGGCTACTTCACAGGACGTCCTCTGGCAGCCCTGCAGATATTAAAGCCTCCTATCCCAGTCAGGAACTGTTCCCATTCAAACCCACAGCAAAACAAACACAGGCAGATCCGCTTTCATTCCTGGAAGAAGGAGGAGATGGCTACCACAAGATTAAGGGGGGTTCAGTAGGGCTGGTGTCTTGTAGGCCTGAGTGGTGGTGGCGTGTTAACCTTTGAGCTTGAAATGTGGTTTTGTGTGGAGTTATTACAAAACCACATGGAGCAAGTATTGAAATTGGAAGCTGATGACAGTGTTTAGGGAAGTACATGTACACACACACCATTCCATTCATTCATATATGCAGGTAGATAAAGCTACGCCTATATTTTGAGAAAAATAATATTTTTGTTAATATGTTATTTATAACAGTTTACTATGGTGCATAAACCCTGCTATTCACTCCCCAGCCCAGACAGATCATATACATAAATTAAGCATTTACGTATATGTCACCAAAACCATGCATTTTCATTGGCCAATCTCTTCAACCTACATCGTTAGCTCCACCCATTTATGATAAAGTATGATAAAGTGGACTTTCAATTTGGGCTGCTTAACAGGACCAAATTTATCAAAATATATTATACACAGAACCAAAAAAACATGTTATTTCTAAGGGTTTTATTGGAAAAAAAGATTTATTTGGGGAGATAAACGTGTATAAATATCTGAAGTGGACTTCAGGGAAAAAACAATACAAATAGGAAATGGGCCCTTTACCCTTAACCCTCTAAAAATAAAAGTAACTTAAAATAGCAGTAACTAAGAAAACACATAAATAAATACATAAATGAATATATAAATAAATAAATGCATAAATAAATAAGTATTTTTGTACCATATAGAGGGTGCAAGGTCCCTGCCACACACACATACACACACACACACACACACACACACACACACACACACACACACACAGGTAAAAATAGGAGTACCTAAATACGTAAGTAGAAACATAAAGAGA
>JBBIGC010088443.1:0-10184 GCA_037576955.1 Lepidarchus adonis
ACTCTAATGTTTATCAGTACATTGCAGAAAATAATGAACTTTATCACAATATGCTAATTTTTTGAGAAGGACCTTTACAATACAATACACACTACCAGTCAAAAGTTTGGTCACACTTTCCCATTCAATTGATTACACCATAATCTCACCCTGTTCATGACAAGACAGATGTCTGGTAAGCCTAAAATACATGAAGATCAGATCACAGCTTGTTTAGAATAGTTGGAAAACTTCTAAATATTGAGTGGTATGTCTTAAACAAATTAGTGCCATTTTACATGACATATTTTAAAAGGTTAAACATAAAATTTCACAAATTCACATTCCCTAAAAAAGTTTTTTTTAAAAGTACAAATTTATGGAAAAAGGAACGTGTACTTATTCATCTCGCATATTCTGTTGGTGGCAGTAATCGCATAGCCTTGGCTTGTGTCTGACACGAAAACAATGAAAACTGTAGCAACAAAATGCTTGAAGAACTCATAATGCTTCATTGAGGTGGTTGAAATAGTAATTTTATTACACCACTGACACTTATTAAACAATGTTAGAATAGGATTCAGTGAAACATTGCAAATGATATTCTTAAATATTTTACGGGTGTGCCCAAACCTGTGAGTTGCCACTCTAAATGGATACATTTGCAAATCTCCAAAAAGTATAGAGTAGGTTGGCGAGGTTATGAGTCTTTGCTGAGTAATCTCATCCAAGCACAAGAAGGAAATGTCATTGAGCAAATTAGATAAATACTTCATAAAGAATATACATTTTACAGAATATATAACTATTAGTGAATTAGAACAAGATATTGTTACATTTATTAACATAACTAAAATTACATACATAGGGATTTATGAAACAGGTTTGTTGATCAGTTCTAAAGCATTACGATAATAATATAATTGTCAGCATCATTAATTAATGTAATTGCAGAAAAGAATAAACTTCCAGAAATCTGAACATTAACTAGTCTGCATTATACAGCTTCAGAAAATCGTGTGCTACTAACAAAGGCCCTCTGCCCCGGACAGTAAGGCCTACTCAGTTTCTTCTGTCCCAGCAGTAAAAGTATGGGTTTGAATCCCATCTCTTTCTCCATAGATCATGTACACAAACATTGAGGATACTGGAAAAATATTTTGTGGACAGAAATAGAAAAACATAACTTTTTCTCTTAAATGACAAACATTATATTTGGAGAAAGAAAAACACTGCATTCCATATCCTATCTGTGAAGCATGGTGGTGGAAACATTCTGGTTTGGGCTGCATCTGGGCCTAGATAGCTTGCCATTTTAATGGAACAGTACATTCTGAACTGGCAAAGTCACAGTCGTGACATTAATACAACTGAAATGTTTGAAATTGAATGGTTCATTTGAAAAAACCCATCAACATCTAAGAGTTGAAGTTGTTCTCTATGGAGGAATGGGCTGAGTCAATGTGCAGTACTTATGTTTACATCATTAGTTAATGCAGCTAACAAAGGTCCTCTGCCCAGGACTGCAACCTTATAAGGCCTAATCAGTTTCCTCTGTCCCAGCAGTAAAAGTATGGGTTCGAATCCCATCTCTTTCACCACCATATCCCATGAGGGGAGACAGCAGCTTAATGCAACTATTACTGTGTCTGTAGTGGGCTTTGTGTGCCCATACAGTCAAATAATCAAACAGGACCGAGCACACACCCTTGAGGCACACCATTGATCAGAGCCAGTGTGGAGGACGTAACATTATGAATCCTTCCACCCGTGGTCTGCTCCTTAGAAAATTGAGAACCCAGTTGCATAGGGATGCATTCATGTTACAATAACAAGTAGATGGCGCCATAGCACAGCATTTGACTAAGTCCTGCAAAATCTGCCCTGATCTTGTCATTCAACATACTGCATACCCCTCAGGGGTTATTAGCATGCTTGTCAGCACATGATATTTAGATTAACAAAAGTAACTCAACCGTTTATTTTTTTCAAACATTCTGCCAAGAGTTGTTTCAGCCTTAATGCAGATCACTAATATATTATTCTTATCTCATATTACATGGATCGCTTATATAAATTTGTCATAGATGAATTTAAACCTCAGGGGTCACAGAACATATTTGTATTAATTTACAATTATTTAGCATTTCCAGTTTAACCTCACTGACATGCCTAAATGTATGTGCTTTGTGGAGAAGTCGAATACTTTAAACGTTGAAGGGGAGAATTTCAGGAGGAGAAGAAAAAAAAGGACCCCCCCCCCCACTAAGCTCACACATTCTGTTGGTTTGCAGATGCACAGCATATGGAAGAATTCCACCCTCCCTTCACTCAAATGATACAGGAACAATAAGTTGTTTTATGGCCAGCATTACAAGCCTGCTTTTGTTTTTCATTTTACATTATAATTCTTTGTTCTACCACATGGTTAATGAGCAGTGAAATTGCTGGACAATCTGGACATAATAATGTGTACTACATACAACTCTGCTAGTTCATTGCTGAGATTTCCTGTTTCACAGACTGCTTTAGAAAATAATACCTTTTTATTCTTTTTCAAACTCTATAATATCCTTCTTAATAAGAAACTCTTGAGCTTCCAGTTTTAGTTCTCACCTAAAGTCATCCTGACTTCTCCTGCTGGAATGTTGAGGAAGCTGGAGTAGATATTTCATTTCCTTTCACTCTTACTAAAAGGACCCCATGTGCCCCTACCATGCGGAATACAGAGCCCATTATATGGCAGAAATTAGAATAAGGTGTCATATTTGGCAACTCATGTATTTGGCAACAACAAAAAAGAAAAATCTGGGAAAGATTTGTGCAGATCCGCAGGAGGAAACTGATTGGAGTCTGCAACTGAGGGAACTCCATTAGATGGGGAGAGTTTACTGGTATATTGATGGCAATGTCAGGAAAAAAGTGAACTGACAGTTTGTTTTAGAGACTGGGTGTCCAAAGGCTAGTGGAAGTTTAAGGAGAATGATGGTAGGATGTTTTGTTTGTATGACTACATCAGTAAGAAACATGTTAGTTTCCTAAGAGAAGCAAACAGGGTGTTCCAGAAAAAAAATCGATTTAATTATCACCTTATTAATTGCATTGGAGAACTCCTGTAGTGATTAAGGTTTAAAAGTTCAGCTAGTGAAATCTGTATATTATTAGACTGTTTTCTTTAATTTCTTTTTTAAAACTCTTGTTGTAATCGTTCTACTGCATAAAATAAACAATAAAATCACCCAACCACTATAGTAATGCTTGAAAGGTCGTTTTTACATTTGAAATGTTTTTATATTTATATGACTGGGATCTACAACTGTAAAAAATATTGTACAAATTTAAGGGCTCAAAACTTCCAAACACTACTGTAAACCTTTTCTTATAAAGAAAGTGAAAACCTGATCTGTTGTGACAATTGAACAGGTATAAAACCTAAACATTTTGAGGTATATTTATTTACTCCATCGTAAATTAATCTGAAATTAAGCAGTTTGCACTGAATGATTCATATTTTTCTTCTTTTTTTAGCAGTTCTAGGCAATAATGATTCTTTTGCACAGGTTGTTTCCAGATAAGAATTGTATTTCTCTCTCTCAAGTGCATGAATCTTTGTTTTGTAGCCTCCAAGCTGAACTGTTCCGTGTGTCCTAATTTTTTTGCTTTTGAAACAGATGAGAGATTTGTGTTTTGTGGTGTAGCCTCCATAATTCTACTGTCAGACTCTTTAAGAAAACAAAGTGTATGTGTGGAGTGGATGTTTTTGTGGCCTGTAGTAAGAATTCATGTCTTGAAACCAATCCAGAGATTCCGGGAATTAGAGAATTGCTCTCTGATCCTGTTATAATCACAGGGGCTGGTTGAGTTCCCTAGATGATCTTTCATTACACTTTGGTTTTCTGAACACACAGGTTCAGCTCAACTCTTTTCTGTATTTTGTTTCCCTGTGCTTCAGAGGAATAAGGCACATGTAGTCAGTGTTATTGGATCCAGAGGCCATTCTGATTACAACATTGACCATAAGCTGAATCCAAAATCATTTTTGCGGAGAATAAAACACATTTCTCTGTGTTTCTAAACTTCTGGCTTGAGTAAAATGCTTTGAGAGATGTATAACATTAGAGATGTGTCTAGCATTAATAATGTAGCTGAACTGAATGTGTCTTTGATGCTGACACAATAAAACGTTGTGTCTAAAGAAAAGAAAATACTGTTAATTCACCTGTCCTCACAGTGTACATACTTTTCTCAGTTTCCCATCATCTCTACCTCTGAGTTAGTGTTTAATTTTTGTTTTAAGAGACTGGGGTATTTTCATGCACTTTTAGTTGCACTTTAGAACTTTCAACACTATCTCCTGTGTTAATGTTGTAATGCCGTGTGCTTTTCACTTCTCTTACATAACGTTTGTAATAAAGTTTGGGCTTGCGTGATAATCCCACTTTGTGTCTCTCTGTCCACAGCAGCTGTATACAAGGCCTTAGTTCTCCATTAGCAAATCCCTGCATTCTTAGCAAAATGGGTCTATGATTTGTTATAGTGTAGTCTTTTTTTAAGCTATAAAGAAACATTAAAATAAATAAATAATTATCTTTATTAATAAATAATAATCTTTAAATAATTATGTAAAAACAGATTCTGGATCATGAAAAAGAAGCATGGAATCATGCAAAGAGGCATTTGAACTAAACTAAAGTGTTGTTCTACATAAATAACCCTTGGGGAACACACATTTAAGAGTGTGGAATAGTTTCTTTTTAACTCTTGGGATACATTTTGTTAACTACAACAGTTTGTTTCTGGAATATACAACTGCAATGAATAGCAACGGCGTGAGCATGAAAAATGGTATCTGATCTGCTCTGTTCGTTTTTATTGACTATTGTTGCCAGTATAAACATAAAGAGCTTTCTTCACACTTTGAGCCCATGAGATAATACATCACAAACCTAAGCACGTATCACACTCTATAAATCTCTTTCTGTCATGTTTGATGAACTTAGATGCAAAACTACGTCTCTGATATAAAGAATCACATCAATCAATCAATCATTTGATGATATGTAGATGCCATATGACTGTAGAATGCAAGAGCAAGACCACAGTGCGCCCGTCTCTGTCATGGATGAGAAATCGGCTCAGCGGGGAGCTGAGGTGTCCTGCTGTGCCGTTAGTTGGAGCAAGACTGAGATGTGTGGTAGAATGTGTGCAAATTCAGGGAGTCAATTCTTTTGCAGGCTTAAATTTTAATTCCTGTCGACATGTGTCATAGTGGATCCTTTCATTTATTTTTCAGCTGCATGAATTGTAAACACACAAATAATCCTTTCCTATGGTTCTGTTGGCCACCAGTGGAAAGAGCACATCTGGAAACATTATTCACTGACAAACCAAGACTTTTCTCTTCTTTGGGAATGCATATATTTTCCAAAAATGCATGAATTATTTAGAGAGGGCTAAAAACAAGTAAATCTGTCTTGGATACAGTTAGATGGAGTAATGAAGACAGATGAGTTTAGAAAAAAGTTAAATAAATAAATAAATACATAAAAAGTAAGTATACTAATAAGTAGACATTAAATATCTGTCAGTGACAAATGTATGTGAACCTCGAGAATTAGAGAGCGTCACATTGTTAAAACAATAATCAAGCATGAGTGGGTGCCTTGTTAGTTTTTAGATCTAACAAAGTCTGATCAAAGTACTGTGGAAGTGTATCAGAGCATGAACAAAGGTTAAGACTCCATCAATGCACAGACAGACAGACAGTGTACAAACCAAGGAAATTCAAAACCATTGTTACCCTCTCCAGGAGTGTTTGACCAACAAAAACACTTAAAGAGTAAGGTAAAAATAATTTAAGTTTACCAGGTCTCAAAGGAACCAAGGCTCTCAATTTCTGCACATATTCATTTTATAATGATAGATAGAACATAGACAAGCTGGTAATCTATTGGACAATGTTCCTGTCTCTGTAGCTTTGAAGTTTCTTTGGACAAAAGCATCATTAAATGAATAAATGTAAATGTAAATGTTTTGTTTACAGGTATATAAAAATAGAACATTATAAAAATAACAGTTTACAGGTACTGATGATAAGTTAACAAATAGCACAGAGCCATGTGCCACTACTGCCACACAAAATCATGATGAAGTAGGCCTGCTAGTGTGGGACATGTTGGTTTTCAGGGAGCTTTCATCTTTCAGCTTGTTGACATAGTAGACTGTTGTTTGCTGGTATTGATTTGATGCAGTTCAGATGTCCTTGATTTTTACAGAGAATGACAAGATTTGTTATGCAGCAATGCACGAGAAACAGTAAGTATGAATTGTTTTCAGTGCATGCATTATGCTCTTGAGTGTATTGTGTAATATTCACTGGGTCTGGTGTTTTTCAAGAATATTTAGTTATGGATCGAGTGTTAAATGTAAAACAATGTAATTATGACAGCTCTGAATATAAACGATGATTGGATATCAGCTGTAATGTTGAATCCCCAGTAAATTAATCTGTTACTTAAAAAAAAGTTCATTGTTTAACATTTCAAATCGCAAAGAGAGATGGAGCTGTGCTACAGTGGGAAGTAATGAGTGACACATAAAACGGCTACATTTATGTTGTAGATGTCACAACGTCATTCACCACCTTTATATGGAAATCCAAATAATACGACAAACCATTTCATATTAAAACACTTCGAATGACCTCAATGACTTAATTGTGGAGAAAATTAGGGAAACTTTACTAAATGTGTACATTCTCCTTAATGTGTATGAAAGCATTGTGTTTAAAGGTACTATTATCTTTGTACAATTTTGCATTAGTTTAATATAATCACAAATGGATCACACACACAAATCTGTAGCAGAAAGGTTGCACTGAATCATAATTTAATAGAACAAGTTTTAATGTAATTCAGTTATAATATAGTACAAAACATTATAAAAAGGTAATACAGTGTTAACATTACATCGAGAATACATCGAGACACACAGTATTAAGAGTATTATTAAAATGTAAAAAACGCAGAAATAGCACAGTAGAAGAACTATCAATACTGTGTGATCTTCTGAGTACTATATCTTAGAAAGAAAGTGTTATGTTTGCAATCCATGTAAAACTAGTACATATTGTTGTTGAACATATGTTGTACACATGTTGAAATCTTTGGGCCAGTTGAGATTCAGTATGGATCAATATGACCCAATAAAGCAGACTGTTCCTTTGTTTTTGTAGTAGTTGCTCCAAACCCCCATTTCCGGGTAGAAACATCAATCAACAAGCCTTAAAATGAGGTTAAATTAAACCTGGATTGTCTATGGCCAACCCAGATAGAAAAAACTCTTTAGTCAAGGCAGCAGTCACTGAGAATATGAATTGATATGGAAATGTTAAAGTCTGGAAGGTGAAGTATTTCATGCGATTTAAATCAATATAATAAAAGTTTAAAACTTTGTCATGCAGGCTGTTATAAGAACAGCTCATCTGAAATGGCAGTGGAGCTGTACCGCATTTTGTCTGAACTATGAATCACAGCCTAATCATCAGAAGTGACAGCTGCTTTATCTGTGTGTATTCATATGTTCATGTGCGTATGCGTGCTGCAGTCTTTTTCTCGCAGTGGCGGCCCAGTCTCCAGCAGTAGCAGACGGCGTTGAAGAATCGGCAGTGGCAAGACGCACAGGGGTCACAGCAGCGTGAGGGAGGAACACAGCTTTCGGACACTTTGGAGCAGCGAGGAGCCTCCACGTGGGATTTCTGAATTAAACACACATTGTTCTTATATAATGTCATGATGAGGGGGCTATACATATGTTCCACATGTTTATACTGTATAGAGGTATGTATCTTTGAGTAATGATACTCAGTCCCAGATGTTTAAATAACGTATATAAGAATTTGTCAAAGCAAAAAGAGATGCTTTTAAACAGTGTAGGCTTGATCCTGTAGGTTATGCTTCTATCAGCTACATTCTATAATAATCTGATGAAAAAACACTTTTCTAGCCCAGTTAGACAGACAGATCACACAGAGGGAGCGAGCCCTGTACTGTCATAATTTTTCTCATCTGTCTCAATAAACCTGCTATAGAACATATCCTTTTCCTGTTTTCATTTCATTTCTGTCTAAAAAATATATCAAACATATGCAAATTAAACAAATGCACACATTCGTATGACATTCTCATTACAACCTTGACTATTGGTAATAATATCTCTCACTGTGTCTTTTTTCCCCCCAAAAAACTGCATAAAGAACACTAGTACTGCATAAAGAACATTAGCATATTCAACTTAAGAAAATTTGCGGTTAAAAAATAATTATGTGCGTATTTACTGTCATATACAGTAGCAGAATACAGTTGCACAGCTACTAAATGCTTTACGGTAAAAGTGAGTACCACGAGATGAGCATGTGCTTGCAGAGGGAGAGAGAAAGAGGCTGTACTCTGCTCTGCTAATTCACTTTGCGCTGTTTTTTGCTGAGATGTTTATGTTTTATTCCCCATTAGTGTGGAATAAGAATCATGTGGATTGGTGGGTGAGATGGGGGGTTAATAGTGCACTGTGCTAAGACACCGTCAGTGTGGTTTTGCCACAAGTCTCCTCTCCAGTGCGTTTACTCCTGTGGTGTATGTTGAAGCAATGTTTCCTAAACGCTTTACTTTCATTCACGTTGCTGCTGTTAATAAAGCACAGTGCAGTTCAATAAATATTATGTCTGTATGCACTTTGAGATTTTACGTAAATGTAAAGTGCTTTACAAATAAAATGTATTATTATTATTATTAAAGCCTCTGCAGCATCATTACATGCATGAGTCCCGATTCAAAATTCCTGGACCCCCTGTAGTCCAATTGGACCTCACCTGACCTTAGATCAGCAGCTAATGGATAATTCACAGTTACAAAATGTCTGTTTCCCCTTGATTATATATAGTCAGTAAAAACTGAACTGGGGTGACTGCATCAAAGCATAACAGTTTTTAATATTTAATTTTGTTTTGAGAGTTATTAAATTACATTCAACTTTGCACAGTCACTGCAAGTAGCATAATATCTACAGGTGTAATAGGATACCTGCTGTTTAATATATTACACTGCTTAACTGGTGTCATTGAAATTAGATAATCATGTTACTCATGTCACCTGTCAGTGGTTGTAATGTTGTGGCTAACAGCCCTCAGTGTGAGCATTTCCTCTTCTGAGACTGAATTCAGCTGAATAAAGAAGAAAGAAATGCGGCTTATGTTTGCAACACACTCAAAAAGTTAGGCCCGAGGTGTGTTTACCGCAGTGTTACATCACCTCTCCTTTTAATTACACTGTAGAACTGTTTGGGAACTGAGGAGATGCAGATGGAATTGTTGCCCATTCTTGCTCGACTTCAGCTGCTCAACAGTCTCTGGTGCCCAGTGTCTGATTCTTCTCTTTATGAAGCTCCATACATTTTCAGAAGAACACAGAGCAGGCCAGTCAAACACACACACTCCGTGTCTTTGAAGACACACTGTTGAAGCATGTGCAGAGCGAGGCCTGGCATTGTCTTTCTGCAATAATCATGGACTTACTGGGAAGAGAAGCAGCCTGATGAAAGACTTCAATGCTTCAGTTACTGTGTACTGACTGACGATTCTCTCACGAAGTGGTGAACCACAACTCAGCTTTGCTTGCAGAGACTGAGCCTTTGATGGATGCTCTTTTTTTTCAGACCCAATTATGTTTCCTCCACCTGTTCCTAGCTCACATGCTGTTCCAATACAGTACACTTCTTACATAACGTTGTTTAAATGTTTTAAACTCTTATTTTGCTTATTTTTACTTTTATTTGAGTGTGTTGCTCAGTGAAAACATTGGAAATGTTTTATTTGAATCAGCTAACAAATCACACATTTTTGTTTTTATATGCATTTTATGAGAATTCCCATCTTTCTGGAAACGAGGTTTGTAAAAATACTTTAGTTTAGTGAGTTCTGACTGTGTAACCATGACACAGACTGTATTTCTTAGTATCTTTTTAAATATATGTATGTACATTTAAAATTATATTTGTTTAGTTATCAAGCAGATTCTCATCCATATATATGACTTACATATAGTAGTGGACACCTGAAGGTGGTCACGTTCTTTCTCTCTGTATCTCTGTATCTCTGTATTTCTGTATCTCTCTCTCTCTCTCTCTCTCTCTCTCTCTCTCTCTCTCTCTCT
>JBBIGC010088463.1:0-10184 GCA_037576955.1 Lepidarchus adonis
CTGGTGGAACGAGCTGCACAGACACATCAGAACTGCAGAGACTCTCTCCACCTTCAAGAAACACCTGAAGACTCAACAGATACACACACTCGATCTACAGAATTGTTTCAGTTGTCAGTTTTCTACTCATTGTTCATGTTACTTGCAAAAATGTTATTTAAAGTATTGTAATTTTTATTGATGATCTATAACACCTTTTAGTAATCTTATAATTCAGCAAATCATAATTATAGCTCGTGTTGTAAAATCTTCAGTCTACATCTAATGAACTGTACTTATCTGAAGCACTTAAAGACGGCGAGGAACGTCCTGGACTCTTTTAGCTCTATATAGTAATAGTTCATGTTGTTCATGCTGTAGCACTTGCCGTCTGTATAGACTTGCTGAAACAATGTGTTATTCTTTTTCTAGCTTCTCAGACTGTAATGTTGTAGTTTGTCATCTGCATTATATTCTAAGACTAAGAGTAAAGTGTTGAACTTCTTTTCCTCTCACATCAGTGTTGTCATGTCTGAACTAATGCTCGAATCTTCCTGTACCTGGAAGTCGCTTGGGACAAAAGCATAAAAAAATAAATGTAACTATGATAAGAATGACCAGTTGACTTTGGTCAGGGTTATCTGAAGGTCATTGGTTCAAGTCCCAGCTCGGGCACCAATGAGGCACTCTCGGGCAAGGTGCCATTCCGCTACACCCGGGCACTGTTGATCCCGCCCCCTGCTCCATGTGTGGATGGGATGTGTTCCCAATCACAGTCCCTTCCACCATCTACTTTCACCATCATAGACTTCAAAACCAAGAAGCAGCTTCTGGAATCTCGCTCGCCTTCTTTTCCTTCTTGCCACCCATCCATCAGAAATGCATCTGTCAAAGACGGACGGATGACTCATCGGAGAATCGAATGGCTGTTTCATCTCTGTGGGCCGAAGGCTGATAGACCTCCCCCATCTTTCCATTTTCTTTGGCTGTCACTCTTCACTATGTCAAAACAATCAGGGACGTTACTTGTGGAAAGAGGGAAAAACTGCGGTACATGTCTGTGGTGAGTCGGCGTGTGTTGTGGTCGTCACTCAGATGAGTCATGACTGTTTAGGAAGAATATGAATAATGTATTCTGGAGGTGCCGCTTGAGGAAAACGTCTTAATGTATATAAACCGAAGAGACAGAACTGTGTTAAGTCTCGGCTATAGGCGTCCTGTATGGGCAAGTGGTATACGGATCCAAGAGAACGTGCATGACACACGGCGTTCGTTAACTAAGACATAACGTGGACAGGGCTCGATTGGAAGTGGGTGCAGGGTAAAAGTATTCCCCCTGGTTGAAAAAATGACAAAAAACATTACTCTGGTAAGATGTCCCTTCTTTCCATCCCCTTTGGTGTAATGCAAACATTTAAGACATCAGTTATGTCAGGCAAACTAGGCCAGTACTGAGGTGCATTGCATGTAAAATCTGTAATATAAAAAACCAGCATATCCTCTATTTCATTGCTCACTACAGAGTTCCTGTCGTTGGAAGCAACATCAGCACAAGAGCTGTGCACCAGGAGCTTCGTGAAATGAATTTCCATGGCAGAGTAGGAAACACATTCTCTGGAGCGACAAATCATAACATACCTTGAATCATGAAACCAGTGCCCACGGGAATGCACAGTGTCAAAGTGTAGAGTTTGGTAGAGGTGGAATAATGGGCAGGGGCTGTATTTAAGACCTGTTTCTTCCCATGTATGGTGATTTTAATGTTAATCCATGTTAATGTCTATTTTGAATAGTCATACAGGCTCATATTTTTGGTCGGATGTCCAAAAACTATGGGCCAGACTATGTACAAAAATGAAGGTAATCCCATCACAATATAAAATGTCTCCCCACCACCACCACCACCGTCCAATCCAAGCCAAATATGGTGACAACTTTAAAAGTTTGGCAAACTGCATTGTCAATCATAGCTTCAACGTGGGATACATCATACTTGCAGCTAATTTTGACGTTATGGCGTAATCTGCACGATCCCAGCATTAGTCACTTCAGCTTTTATACAATTATACAATATTCTGCTTTCTTTGACTACAAATAGCATTAATCTTGAAAGGAATCCAATTTTCATGTTTTTGTTTCCTAGATAAAGCTCATTTATTCGTTTTTGGCCGTGCTGTGAAGACATGCCGTGGGTGGAATATCGCACACTGATTAGCAAGACTGCCTCGTGCATCTGCTACGTCCAAACAGTCTCGTTTTGAGCTACGTCCAAACTGCGCTCGAGTTACTGGTGAATGCTAAGGCAGGCGGTGCCGGAGTGCGCTCAGTGAACGCGTTGACTCTGTTACAACACAGTTGTTTGGACATGGTGAAGCTGCTCGGGAGCACGGCGAGTAATTGAGGACAGGCTAATTGTGACAGCCAGATTTAGGGGCACAATTAAGCGACGACGCCGATCATCAGTGGGGTAATGACACGGAAGAAGTGATTAAGTGAGCCAGTCCAAATCACAGCCCATTCCTCTCGCTGTCCAGACACTAAAATGACCAAGATGGAGCGAAAGCAGACTTGCTTGTTTTTAATCAGTATTGGGGCTTTTCTATAGAGTTTACAAAATCCCATCTAAGGATGGCAGCTTAGGATTAGGGTTAGACTTGAGTCCACTCTTCTAGGTTGACATTTTTGGTCGCAAACGGTCTTTGGGCCAAATGTGTGAAAAAATGTCAAGTCTGTCCGAATCATTTCTCGAAGAGTGGCTGCGAAGAAATATGGGGTGACGCTAAAGCTGCGCAATATGGGCCACAATGTGATTTTTGAGCAGATTGTGACCTGAAAAACACTGCAAAACTTCGTTTTATTTCAGAGAGCATAATTAGTTTTGCTCGTTTAAACTTGTTGTACTGAATAACCATCTAAAAACCATTTGTACTCATACTTTTATTTAAAAAAAATTATTTTTCGTCTTAAAAGATTAGGGAATAATACATATGTTGATATAGTGTGTATGGAGAAAATTTCTCAAAGTATCACGATACATGCGAGGAGATTTCCAAACAGCTTCTCGCCTAGTGGTGGTCAGATGCTGGTCATAAATGCTGGTCATAAAGTGTACTTACTTCTGTCTAAAGAAATCCATACAGCATAAGATGAACCACCCGCCACCCCCACCCCCACCTGTGACCACCACCTTTAATTATGATCCTCAACTGAGCACCATCTTTTTACTGCGCATAAAGAGGTATTTAAAAAAACTGAGCTATGAAATAAAACCAGGAAGCAACATTTCCTACCCATTAACATGGAGCTATAAAATCATATGGTCGTCCACGTGTGTGGATATTTTATGTGAATTCATTGCACTATTATATATTTGTTCTAGTTCTTTGGGCAATTCAGCACGGTTGTGTTTATATTTTCCTTCAAGTCAGAACTATTAATGTATTGCCCAATATGTGTGAACCCACAGTGCATTGCTGCTGGGTTATTTTCCTATAAATAACTTGATCTCGCTTCAAACACCACTGCAGAGCACTCAATCGCCACTATTCATGCTGCCGACGCTGCCGCCAGAGATGGAAATTGAAATGGTAATATAGGAAGTAAGGTTTCACAGCAAAGGAATACAAGAGGAACAAATCTGTCTTTTAAGTGGCTGTCACTTGACTATATTGCTGCTAATTTGCATGAAAGGACCCACAGAGAAAACAGGGTAGCGATGCAGTTTAGCTGATTTATATGTTCCAACGAACCGATAATTATATCAAACACTGAAATAGCTTATTTCACTCATGATAATTTACAAAAATCAGCTACTGGAAAAATCATTCACAACTAGCATCATTGCTAATCAGGAATAACATCAAACTCTCCATATGTGAGACACCGCATGTCTGAACACTCAAGACTAGTCCTAACAGTGCCCTCTTGTGGAGACTGTTCAGACTGCTGAGCATGCCTTTAAAATAACCAACAGTTTCCGTGTTCATCATTTAAAATGTGAAGCAAAATAAGCCAACTCGTTCAAATTTTCATTTTATATGCCCAAACAATCAGACGTTAGTCGGGTTAATCAGCGGTCATTCTGTTGGCAGAGGGGGCATTGACTCGTCATTTTTATATTCAATGACATTTTGGAACAAATTGAAATTTTTAATTGATTGTTGAATATTTAATAGTTAAATATTTATGAATTTATCAAAAGAACAAAAAGTCAAAACTGGTAGCAGTGATTTTAGGCTAAAATTCCATGTCACGACGGCTGTGAAAAAGCCTGTATTTAGCCAGTGTTCAATCCATTAGCCCCCTTTTCACAGTAATTATATAACGCAATTTAATTTTGTTCAAGATGACTCAAACGTGTAGGGCAGGGGTTCTTCAGGACAACGAATGGTTGTAAGCAAATGGAGGAAAAAGCTTGGAGCCTGTCAATGCAGAAAGTAAATTGAGTGTAAATGTTATTAATATATAATCATGCAATACACATTTTATATTATATCTAATACATGTTTAGCAAAGCAACAATAACTGCAGTTTTTTAACCCCATTTAGGCTAAATGGCTGTAGTTACTGTGTGTTCTGCTGGAGTGAATGGAATGAGTTTGCTCTGTGCTCTCTCCTGCTTTGAATGGACGTGTTTTAAGGTCAGCAATGCGTGGTCCCTGTGTATAGCATCAGCACACTGCCTCCCTAATGGAGAGTGGCGGATCGCTCGGAGGAGGAGAGGGGAAGCCCTTAGCCGAGGAAGCAGAGGGGAAAAGGGTAGTTGGAGACAGCTTAGAGTAAAGACCAGAGCTTTTAAAGCTACAGCAGCTACAGTTTAAAGGCTTCGACTACAATCAGAGCACAAACCATCACTTTAACGTAGAACCTTAACCTACGGTTTTGAAGTTCAGGTGGAGGCCATTGACACAATATCATACAAACAACGGAACTAAATGAAATGACACTTATTTTCT
The DNA here is from genome assembly GCA_037576955.1 of Lepidarchus adonis. NCBI lineage: Eukaryota > Metazoa > Chordata > Actinopteri > Characiformes > Lepidarchidae > Lepidarchus > Lepidarchus adonis. Next base: position 4,935 of record JBBIGC010088463.1, read on the forward strand.
TTGTTAAACATCTTTCTGCTGCTTTTATCCAAGAAAAACACAGCAGAAAAACATCAGAAAGATGTTTAACAAAGAAAATAATTGTCATTTCATTCAGATCAGTTGTTTGTATGATATTGCACCAATGGCCTCCACCTCTTGGAGCATTGTAATTCTTAACAGGTGTTAATGTTTTTCAGGCCAAAATGTACTTTTGGTTGAGGTTTCTATTTGTTGACCAGGTTCCCACCTGGGGGTTGGGAGGGGCTAAGGGGAGTTGCTGGCATGAACCTGGGTGATGCCCAACATAGTGTCTGACTGCCAGCCTGCAAAATATTATTAAAAATAAATTCATTTAAAAAAAATCAAATATATATTACAAACATTAGATCGTCCCATTCTATAAGCGACAGCAAAATGTTCATTTATCTTTAAGATAAACTGCCCCATGTTATTAGCTGCAGTTTTACTTAATTTACGGAATTTTAGTGACATTACACCGTAGTTGAGCATAAACAAGTAATTGATCAAATTAGAAACTTACTGATATCGTGCCACAACGCAAGAACTTTGCTGTAGAATTTAAGCTCCAGTTCTTTGCGTTCACAAAGCAACATCTGCAAATTCTGAGACAGACGAACGCATGTCCAGCATCAGCAACAGCAAAGCAGCACAGGTCGCAACTGACGACGTTTGGGATCTGATTTTGAAGTATTTGAAGAAAGGTAACCTTAATTATTTTAGCATTTCAGTATTGCTAATTTTATACAGAAGAATTTACATGTAGACGGATGATTGACAGCGCTGTACTGCAGAACCTCCATCCTCCAGTCATTCAAACAAAAATTGAAAACCCATCTTTTCCCAGCAAAAATTACATTTTGTTCATTTTATTTATTTTAAATGTAACTTTTTCCAGCTTGTGTTATACACTGAGATGTAATGTAATTTTCAGCAAAGAGCTGAAAAAGTTTGAGAAGCCGGAGGCGTCTGTGCCAGAACATGGTCATTGATCTGTCTTTGCTTTGCGTTGCTTTACTAACTGTTCATTGCTGCACTAAACAGTACATTTACATTCAACTAATCATTTGTGGATGTCGTCTTTTTGTACTGAATTGTACTTTTAGTGAACATGTTTTCATGTTTGTAGATAGGACGCCCCATTTTAAGGAAGCTGCACCCAGTACCAGGTTTGTAAAACTGGCTTATTGTTGGAGAAATACAATATTATCAATCGCAGTGATGCCAGCTGAATGTTAGTACAGTACAAAATAAAAGTTTCCCGTTGTCTCCGGTCTAATGCTTTGTTATCTTTGTTCAGCACCATCAACTCTCTGATTGCAAGGACCAAATCTAGACCTCGAGGCCTCAAGGACATCGTGAAGAAAGGTGTGTGACCTTTTTAATGGCTCATTCGGTTTAGATGTAATAAATTGTTTGAGTGTTTCATGTCTCAGAAAACGGAATTCCTGCAACCATCCAGTCGGTTTCAGACGTTTATTACTGAAGTCGTATGTGTTAAGGCCTTGATTTAATAAATGCTTTGGAAAGTCAGGCTGGGGGAGACAGGCGGACAGAGGGAAGGCAAGGGTGTCCTTGAAGGCGGGCAATTTCGGCGTGACGGTCAGGAAATATTAAAGCCTCTGATGTTCCTTCTCCCCTTGCACATCTTTCATACATATGTAAGAGCAGAGAGTGCTGATTCGGGCAGCTGTCGAGAGACCGAGAGAGAGAGCGAGAGAGATTCACTATGGCAAACCTGAAAGGGATCAAAGTGTTGGTGTTTGGCAGAGCTTAGAGGATACAGCGGCTTTCCTGCGCATTCAAACGCTGATTGCTCAAATGCAACGCCGCGCTCTGACATTTGAATGATCTTTACCCTCGTTTAGTCCAAGAGCAGGAGGGTGATCTTGCAAGTGGTCTCCACAAAGCAGGGTGCAGGATTCCTCTATGGAATGGTCTGTATGGAGGTGTCTAGTTTGAGGCCATTGCTGCTGTGGCCAGAATCGACGGTGAGTCCTGACTGGCACAACTGTCCAACATTGGCCCTTTCATCAGCACGCCTGCTGTAGATACCTGTGGCTGTCCAGGACATCGGTATTGCATTCTCTGGATGGAAAGAACGGCCCTCCCTCTCCCCCAAACACATGATGTTAGCAAGCAAGTGCTTCTGCTAGTTGGTGTAGCAGAATCATTAACGGCAGTTGGAAAACGACACAATGGCATTTCACATGACTTGGAGGAAGCACATCCTAGCCGTCACTCTTTCAGTGCGGATGGTATCGTGGAAAAGGTGGAGTTGTAGCTGCTGGATGAGTTGGAGATGTCTATATATGGCAGCAATCTATTTAAAAGATGGTTGGATGGTTGCTGTTCCGGCTGCCTCCGAGATGCACCATCACTCTTCAACACGCTTGGAGGAGAACACTTACTGCCAGTTACTTCAAAGCCACTAAGAGGTGAAGAGAACATTGACTAGTTTTTCTATTACAATGGGGGAGGGTGTATATTAGGCAGCAAGTGAACAGTTAGTTCTTGAATTTGATGTGCATAAGGGCCTTATTGTGGTGGCTAGAGCATCTCCGGAACAGCAGGTGGAGTGTTCCAGGTCTGGCAGTAGTAAGTACCCACCAAACGTGATCCAAGAGTGGACGAATGGTGAACCAGCGACAGTGTCGTGGCTGGTGGGAATCTACTCAACATTAGGCAGGTGGAGTTGAGTTCCATTAAGTGTCAGTTTTAATAGCACATAGTGAGACTTGATGATGCTGTAGAAATGTTGATGTAGGCTTATGTCAGTGGTCATGAAAGGTTTACGCAGGTGTCCTGTAGCTCGATGAATATTGCCCTTCAGTAAATTAATAATACATTATGGGACTCTAGTTTCATCTCTAGTTGCAGCATCTCCATCCTAATATCAGGTGAATAGAGCTTCTGCTGGGATTTCAGGTGAAGGGCTGAAGCCCCACCTGTGTTTACCTGTGTTTACCTGTGTTTACCTGTGTTTACCTGTGGTCTTGGAGAGCACTGCTGTTGAGCTGAGTGTTCAGTCTGATCTTCATAAGAGTGAACAAGGAGAGTAATGATCGTCCCAATAAAAAGATAAAAGAAGAGTTTTATTTTTAGTCCCACTGCTCTCTCTCTCTCTCTTTCTCTCTCTCTCTGCCAGTTCTAAAATATATGTACAAAAGCATTTATTGAGGTGTTTTTGGATTAACATAATATTTTAGTGTATAGTAGTGTTTGCTGAGGTGTTTAAAGACTAACATCTCATATTCTAGTGAATCTGCAGAATTTATCTAGTGTTAATTGGCTAGTATTCCCTGTTCTGGTGTAAAGGAGTGTTTGCTGGGGTGTTTAAAGACTAACATCCCATCTTTTAGTGAATCTACAGAATTTTTTAAAGTGGTTATGAACTTATATTCCCGAGGTGTTTAAACACTAATATCTAATATTGTTTTGGGGGTATTTATTTATTTTTTAAACATTTTATGAAGTTTGTTTTTATGGGGTTTATGAAGTAATATCTCATTTTGTGATGTATAGGAGCATTCATTAAAGTGTTTATGGACCAGTATCTTCTATTGTATATTATCACTTTAGGTGTTCATTCGATTGATTGTGAACAGATATCTTCTATTCTCTGTATGGAATTGTTTATTCAGGTGATTGTCGAATGATATCTCCTATTCTTGTGTATGGGAGTGTTTATTCAGGTGATTGTTGAATGATATCTCCAATTCTTGTGTATGGTAGTGTTTATTTAACTGTCTACTGATATATCTTATTCTTGTGTATGGTAGTGTTTATTCAGGTGACTGTAGACTGATATCGCTTATTCTTGTATATGGGAGTGTTTATTCAGGTGATTGTCGACTGTTACATATCTCTTATTCTTGTGTATGGGAGTGTTTTTTCAGGTAATTGTTGACTGATATCTCTTATTCTTGTGTATTGGAGTGTTTATTCAGGTTATGGTTGACTGATATCTATTATTCTTGTGTATGGTAGTGTTTATTTAGGGGATTGTCTACTGATATGCATCTCTTATTCATGTGTATGGGAGTGTTTATTCAGGTGATTGTCGACTGTTATCTCTTATTCTTGTGTATTGTAGTGTTTATTTAGGTGATTGTCTACTGATATGTATCTCTTATTCTTGTGTATGGGAGTGTTTATTCAGGTGATTGTCGACTGTTATCTCTTATTCTTGTGTATGGTAGTGTTTATTTAGGTGATTGTCGACTGATACATATCTCTTATTCTTGTGAATTAGAGGGTTTATTCAGGTGATTGTCGACTGACATCTTCTTTTCTAGTGTATGGTAGTGTTTATTCAGGTGATTGTCGACTGGTAAAAATCTTTTATTCTTGTGTATGGAAGTGTTTGTCGACCGATATCTCTTATCCTTGTGTATGTCAGTGTTTATTCAGGTGATTTTCGACCGATATCTCTTATTCTTGTGTATGGGAGTATTTATTCAGGTTATGGTTGACTGATTTCTCTTATATGATTGATACCTCATATTCTACTGTATAGCACTGTTGGTTGAGGTGACTGTTGATTGATATCTCCTATTTTAGTGTATATGAGTGTTTATTAAGGTGACTATTGATTGATACTGTATCTTCTATTATAGTGTAAAAGATTGTTTATTCAGGTCACTATTGATTGATTTATATCTCCTATTCTGGTATATAGGAGTGTTTATTGAGGTGACTGTAGATTGATATCTCTTATTCTGGTATATAGGAGTGTTTATTGAGGTGATTGTAGATTGATATCTCCTATTCTGGTATATAGGAGTGTTTATAGAGGTGATTGTAGATTCATATGTCCTATTCCGGTATATAGGAGTGTTTATTGAGGTGATTGTAGATTGATATCTCATATTCTGGAATATAGGAGTGTTTATTGAGGTGACTGTAGATTGATATCTCATATTCTGGTATATAGGAGTGTTTATTGAGGTGATTGTAGATTGATATCTCATATTCTGGAATATAGGAGTGTTTATTGAGGTGACTGTAGATTGATATCTCATATTCTGGTATATAGGAGTGTTTATTGAGGTGATTGTAGATTGATATCTCATATTCTGGAATATAGGAGTGTTTATTGAGGTGACTGTAAATTGATATCTCCTATTCTGGTATACAGGAGTGTTTATTGTGGTGACTGTAGATTGATATATCCTATTCTGGTATATAGCAGTGTTTATTGAGGTGACTGTAGATTGATATCTCCTATTCTGGTATATAGGAGTGTTT
>JBBIGC010088473.1:0-10183 GCA_037576955.1 Lepidarchus adonis
TTATGACCACAGCCTACCTGAGTATTGTTGCTGAACATGTCTATCCCTCTACAACCACAGTCTACCTGAGTATTGGTGCTGACCATGTCCACCCCTTTATGACCACAGCCTATCTGAGTATTGTTGCTGACAATGTCCATCTCTTTTTGACTACAGTCTACTTGTTTTCCGATGGCTCCTTCCAGCAGGATAATGTCACAAAGCTCACATCATCTTAAACTCATTCCAAGTCATTGTTTTCCTGTGGCATTTTACAGTTACCAGAGTTCAATCCAGTAGAGCATCTTTGTGACGTGGTGTAACAGCAAATTGGCATTATGGCCATGCAGCCAACAAATATGCAGCAACTGTGTGATGCTGTCATGGCAATATGGAGTAAAATCTCTGATGATTGTTTTCAATAGTGTTGAATCTATGTCATGAACAATTGCCTATTACAGGGAGCCCTCGGGTTATGTTGGACTCAATGTACTCATGGTTACGTCACTAGCTCCCATAAATGTATTATGTCTTTTTCCTTTATTCTGACGTGTGGCATTTGTGATGTTAAAGCAAAGTTAGTGTGGGAACTAGTTGGTGAGTGAAGCAAACGAATACACGTGGCGCTATATTCTAAAATGGCCAAGAACATCCAGTTTCGCTCTAACATCTCTATAGAATCCCATTAGCGTTATCAGAGAGGTGATTGTTTAAAACCACATTTTTACACTTGAGAACCGAAGGCCTAGCTCTAAATGTCACAGGTCACCACTAATCAGTGATATTACTGGTCTTAGTTATGCAACATACACATTGTCCAATTTTCTAATAGCAGCATATTGTACATGCTCAGAATTAACAGTTATATTGAGGGACTTACAACTGGTCTGTGTCTCTAATGCAGCTGCAGGAAGAGTAATGCAGACTTACCTTGTCTCTTTCTGGGTAAATGTGCTTGTTTGTGTTCATCTTTGACTTTTACACACATACAGATGCCATAAATTACCTAGTAACAAAACTAATAGGAAAGGTAAGGATAAAAGAAAATATGCAGCTGTTGTTGTCTCTGCTGTGGGTGGTCATTGGACTCTGTCATGGACATAGTGGAATGCTTTAGTGTGCACACGACTAATGGCATGTGCTTCTGAACATCTACAAAGCTGGTGTGGTAATGCCTGTGCTCAGCATAGTCTAAATGTGATAGACAGATACCACATAAGCAAATCTGTCATAGATTACTAACAAACAGAGCTGCAGTATCTCTATAACTCTTAAGCAAATGTCTTTAATGAATACAAATTCAGAATTTTTATTTTAAATATTGTAATGGACCTGGGGTGCTCCTATTGGCTGTTGGGAGGGGTGCATCATGGGAGTAGGGAGATGTGCTACTGTTGTGACTGTTTATGCATGTTCTGTGTGTTTTAAGCAAAGATTAATAATCGGCACATGCTGTTTGTGTTTGTGTGAGCAGGCTGACAGTGGAAGTCCAGACCCACCAGAAGCATAACGAGTATAGAGGGTAATGACTTGCCAGGTCTGAACATCCATCGGCATTCCTCGTTCACAGGTTTCATGTTTGTGCGCATCCTAGCCGCTAGGGGATGCACCGGTACCAGGTTAGCCCCGGCTTGTTCAAACATATCCCTGAGTGTGAGTGTTTCCTGTTGGCAGTAACTTCTTCCCAGAAAAAACACTACATTGGATGGACCTCACAACACTTCAGGAGACAGAGCGACTACTCACAGAGCTGGAGTGCAACCGGAAGAAGACCCAAGAAGAAATCGGAAGCTGGTGGCGAGCTGTAGTTGAGACGAGCAGAGCCCTCAGAGGAAGGCGGCAGAAAAACACAGAAAGGGAGGCGGTTGAATTGAGCTTCCAGTCAGATGAGAAGCCGGAAGAGAGCAGCGCCTCCAGAGGAAGGTGGCAGGAAAGCGCCAAAAGGGAGGCGGCTGAACAGAGCTCCAGCTTCCAGTCGGACGAGAGCTCGGGAAGCGCACACTATGTTGATGGCAAAAATTTCTGCTCGGTCACCGCAACAAACAGCTAAATGCAGCCAATGGAACAGCAAAGAGATTATACAAAGAACCAGTGAGCAAAGACCAGTATCCCAAGATGGTGGCGACGTGTTTAAGAGACTGGCGGAGTTTGGAATGCAGACTCAGTCTGCGGATTATCAGGAAATGTGTGGATGATGTTGTCCCATCAAAAGCAGTCTGCACAATGCACAGAGAACCCCAGGAGTTGAATAGCGGAGTTTGGAATCTTGTCTGGAAGCCAAGTTTCAGTGAGCCAAATCATGCAGCAATCCTGCGTCTCACGCTGGAATGAGATTCGTGCCCGAAGTTCACACAACATGTTATCTAGAGACTGAACATTAGCCAGTAATATGCTGGAGAGCGTGGTCTGTTAGCGTGTCTTCTCAGTCAAACCAGAACGCCGGATCTCCTACCTCTTCGCTGGCGTTTGCAGGTTCCAGGCACCCAAGACAAAGGCGTCTCAGACGAAATGAATGGAGGTTTTGCAAATGGAGGGTCTGTGTTCCAAAACTTGAACTCCAGGAGATGGTAAGAAAGTTCAGCTCTTATATCCAGCAAGGTTTGGCGATCATATACAAAAATACATAACATGTTGCTAGTGAAGTAAAGGAAAATTAGAATTAAACACAAAAAAACACTGTTACTTGAGAGAGCTAGCAACGAGGCAGCCATACTAGTCAGCACCATCTTGGACAGATATCTTGATTAGGGCTCCAACTTTAGACTTCAGTCCTTGGCCTTGACAACTTTGATCTTGACTACAGCTCTGCTTAACAGTTCTCCACAATTTGAAGGGGGTGCAGTCAGGGTGGGGTATGAGCCTCCGTTACTTAAACCGGCCTTCAGACTTCACTGTGATAGTTTGATTTTTCTTGGGAATATCGCTTTACAAGGCCTCAGAGGTCGACACTTCACTGACTACCTAAGGCTGACATCACGATTCGCTTTCTCCTCGGCGATGAACAGGCTTTGGCCATTCCCTGATGTAACAAAGGCAGGGTCCCTCTTTGTCCTCACCTCCTTTGTTTGTGTGTTATGGCTGGAAGTGACACAGCACTGACAGGTGTTCACCCTCTCTGGTGGTTTTAGCTCTCAGACTGGAGTGTGTGTGGGTTGAGAGCTGTCAGAGCTCCACTTCTCACAGGAGGTGTTCAAGCCTGAGCCCCAGGATCTTTAAAGTCATAGTTCTTCGCAACTTTCGCCCTTCACAATGGAAGCAACCGATCAGCCGAGACAGGGTCGCAATCATGTGGCTGGGATTTAGGGTTTTCAGCTTCCTGTGTTGGAAATACGATATTGGATGCAATGTTTTGCAGTGGAATTCCCGTTGCTCACAATGCTGTCCCAATCAGCCCAATGATGTGCTGGAAGCAGAAGCATTAGGCACTTTGACTACAGCATCTCCAGTACAACAGGTCTTGTGGAGTGTTCCAGTATCTACCAACAGTGATCCATGACAACAGAGTCATGAGCACCCAATACTTACTGATGCATTTATGAGGGTGGCAGTGGGTAATTGTTTTGATGTACAGTTCCACACTCACCTCTACACTTTCTAACAGACACAATCAGTGATTATGATGCCTCCCGGGTGGGTCTCCTCTAACACCTCCCACTCTGCAGAGCTCCTTAAAAAGTGTGGACGATGAACATTCCAACGGTAAACACATTACGTTGACACAAGCTGTGAGAAAACACTGTTGGAATCTCCTCCTGCTCTGCTCCTCCCTCTGAAGGTCTTCATGGTGGTGTCTGCTCACAGCACTGTCAGAACCATTCGGGTCCATTTTTGTTCATCAGGGGATAAGCAGAGGTCCCTCAGAAGTAGGCACTAGCATTACAACAGGAGCTCCTCTTTGGGATCGGACCACATGCATCAATGAGCCTTGGGTGCCCATGACCCACGTTGTCCTCCCTTTGATCAATTTTGGTAGGTACTAACTACTGCAGACCTGGAACAATCCACAAGACCTAAATATGCTCCATCACAATAAGGCCTCAGATCCTTACTCTCCTGCTTCCAGGTCATCAACTTCAAGAACTGACTGTTCACTTGCTATCTAATATAGCCTGCCCCCCTGACAGGTGCCACTGTAATGAAATAACTAGAGTTGGTGTTTCTCACTTCACCTGACAGTGGCCTTAATGTTATGGCTGATGTTTGATGGACTGTACAGATACAACAAGAACGAGGAGCAATCTTTATACAGACTGTCCAGAGATGCTGAAGTTCACATAAACACCTGCTTATCATCTCCATGTTCTCCATATGGTCCTCCAAGACATTTATCTGAGTCCACCTCTATAAACCAAGACTCTACTTGTTCATAACACAAGGCAACAGTCTCGGCTTTGTGTGTGAGGAGTTCTTCAATCTCTTCAGTGCGACATTACAGAGTCTCACACTGGCTCCATCTACCTAACGATGCCAATGTTTCCTTACAAACACTTATAGTCTGATCTACTTCTTCCTTTGAGTCTGATTATGGACATCCAGCAGTAGTTGCATCATCCTCTCATTCCAGAAACCTAGCAATGCTCCATTGACTGAACATCCTGGTGAGAATGTTCTCCTTGCTTCTCACTCACTGTGCCTAGATCTTCTGGAAGTATCTCTAGATGGGAGCAGGAGGTGGATTTTCATCCCAGTTACTTCTCTGAATCAGCATCTCCTTGTGTGCAGGAGACTTATGGTCCAGAATGTTCTGGCAGAGGAGCTTACCAAATATCATCAGCTTCATCACAACAACTATACACTGATCTGAAGTCAGCATGAGAACACAACAGAACCCACAGAACATCAATGAGGAGAACGGCCTGCTGACTTGTTTTATTGCTGTTGGATATCATCCAGAGGAAGATGGGTTCCTGAGTCTAAGTTCCTCTCAAGGTTTCTTCCTCCAACTTAGGGAGGTTTTCCTCACCTCCTCTGGGGCTCGGACCCGGGTTCCGAAAAACTTGTAAAAGTTTTAATAACTGCTTTAGCGATAAGACTGACTCAGAGTGATATGGGTTTAAGTGGTGGTACCTTCAACCAGAAGTAGGGCTTCAGGATGGATTAGGTCCAGACAGCAGCTCTGGACATGAACACTAGCATCTCGTTGCTGATAAATACTGTAATGGGATTCCAGCATGGAAACCTGTCAACAGGAAAATAAGAACACTATACCAAGGGTTCGGTTTGCAAAACAGGATGTAGCCGGTTCCCTGATTTATTTACGTCTTAACAAAGACTTCTGGAACCTGTGCACCCATTGGTGACAGAGTACACACTAAACCTTAAGCCTTGGTGAGCTGGTCTAACGGCGGCCGTCCAGCTTCCACAGGTCAGCAGCCAGACCATACGTCTTCCTTAAACCACATTCAACCTTTATTACATAAACACATTTCACTTAGTCACAGAACCTGAGAAGTTGCCCAAAATTCCACAGTCCCTCATGCCCAAGATGCCTTGCGGCTGGTGGAGCGGCAGCTCCCTCCCAACATTGCTACAATACACCGATTTGTAGTGAAGTGACCCATCTGGACAAGTCTTGCCCCAAACTGGACCCACAATCTTACCTCTATTGCTGTATTTTGTTTTGTCATTTTTGGGTCATTTGTTTTTTTTTTCTTCATGTGTTGGTTTTTCTACTGTTTGACACCCGTGGAAATGAGCCGCTGATCTCAGTGCACCCTCTTGTATAAATAAGAGCTAAATAAATTATGAGACACTAAAGTCAGAGGCCTTTTAAAGTCGACAGGGAGCTGGTGATATCTACCTTCTCTGGCCTCACATTCTGCTGAGGTAGGAGGCCATGTTACTACACTGCCCAGGCAGAGAGCGGAGTGCTTGGCAGTGCTCCCGTTACTCCACCATGGCATATTTATGGTGACAGATGTTTCCTTTTCTGCTGGACATCTGGATCTTTTTAGCTGTTTAGCTGGTGGCTGTTTCTGAAATTGAAGACACTTAATGTCTTCTGAGTCAAGGTCTGAAGTGTTTTGAAATGCCGGTATCTGTTTGGAGGTGTTGGAGCAACCACAACTTTCTAAGATACCAGCCTACTGCCAGTGGGGGGACTGTTAGCTGAAAGATGTTTTACATTTTGTAAAGTGCAATAAAATTAAAAATGTGTTATTTGGTAACTTTATTTAAATGATAAAAGCACAAAAAATGAAATTTGACCAAGTTATAGTGTGACAAACAAATTTGGATAAAGATCTTTTTTACATGTATGTTGCATCATCTTCACTTTAACTTTCACAGTTTAACTGTTTGGGAACTGAGGAAACTAATTGCTGCAGTTCAGTAAGTGGAATGCTGTTGTACCACACACAGAATACAGGATGCAGGACACCGTCATGTTAGTAATTCGATCATAAACATTGGGTTCTATGAATGGACAATTTAAGCACCAGGTTTTATCTAAAGTTCCTGAATCTCATCATCTGTCAACCCATCAAAGCCAACCCATCAAAGCCAGTTGTAGTGTCAATGTGTGTAGTGTCAATGTGTGCCACAGAGTCTGGAGTACTCAGCAGTTTTAGAATGCAAATCACACCAGGTGATGTTCTGTTTAAGTGAAGTGTGTTTTGTCCTTGACGGCTGGGAACATAGTGTTTTGTTTAAGATGGAGCAGACCTTGAGGCAAGCTCCACCCCTAGTGTTAACATTTTTGTCATCAAGAAAGAGGGCTTGGTGTAAGGGGATGTGTGAGAAGCTGCGACCCCCATAAAATAAAATAAAAAATAACTTTGTGAAAAACCTAGGGATGCACCAATGCTGCATTTGCCAGTATTCCATACTTTACAGTGCTGCTACAATAAATAAATAAATAAATAAATACATAAATAAGTAACTATAAAAATTGCATTTGTGTTTGGGATGTCCTATTGGTTCCTGGTCAAGCAGGAGGACTGTAATAAGTCCCTTTATAGAGATGAGACTAGCCGCTACTCTGCAACAGAGTTTTGGGTGAGGCTAGAACCTGTACAAAGAGGTGTAAAATGAGAGACTCTGAGACATAGACTCACATTGAGGAAACAAATTAAAGAGGAAAAGAAATGGGATACAAGCGCAACCCTGAGGACGAACCTGATTGGATGTCAACAAAAACGATACATCTGTTTTAACACATTTTTCCTTATTTTTTATATTATATTTATTATATAGTATACTTATTATTTCTGTAACTTTATTTTATTTCTAATTAAAACACTAAAAGATTTATATATTTTTATTTAATAAAGCATTCTGTTAATATATATAAATGTTACCCATTTCATGTTTATTTATTTTTCTTCATTTATCATTGATTTTGTTATCTATATTTCTAAATGCTCTTTTTCAATGATAATTCTTTAATTTTCTTATTTCCATTTCCTGTCCTCTGTATATTACTTCTATTATATAAATCTTTATGACAAATTATATTAACTGTTGTAAATTGTAAAGGACTGCATCCCAATGTATAAAAATGGCTTCTTTTTCTTCTTCTTCTTCTTCTTCTTCTTCTTCTTCTTCTTCTTCTTCTTCTTCTTCTTCTTCTTCTTCTTCGTATTATTATTATTAATCTACGACTTATATTTCTTTATGCTGTTTCTGTATTTTCTCAAATTATTGACCCATTTTTATTTTGTGTAACTTTATTTTTATCTAATGTTTTTTTGCTTTTTTTCCCTTGCCTTATCTTACCTTTTAGTAAAGTCGCCTAAGCATTCTGCCATAAATGCTTCATCATATATTGGCAAATTTCAATTATGATGGCTAATGCTGATGTTATTTTTTCCAGCAATTAGCTGATATCGATATTATTCTGAAATAATTGTGCAGCCCTCAAAATATCCATTGGTCAAGCAGTATTCTAGAGGTTAGGACCTTGCTCTTATGATCAGAAGGTCCCAGGAACTTGTAAGGAACCCTTGAACAAGGTACTGTCCCACTATACTGCTCACCATTCTGTTGCGACTGTCATTGTGTGATGGACTGTGTTCACAATGACTTTCATTTTTTAAATATTTTCTATGACCCGTAGAAGGAGAAAGGTGGTGGGCGATCAAGTCAAAAGACACACAGTGAAAACAATACCCAATCCAACAGTTGCGATCAAACCGAACCCAAACCTGCTCTGTAAACGGAATAAAATAAATGCTCCAGCTGCAAAAGATGAGCCTACATGTGAGGTTTGACCTCCTTCCAGGCTGCTTCCAAGATTGGAAAGAATTTGCGCTATGTCTCTGTTCACTTCTCATACAGATTGCCTTGACACTATCTGCCTCAAGACGGGTTCTTTCATTTCTCCATGCGCCGCTCTTCGTTTAAAAAAACTCATTCTGTGTGAGCATGGCTCCGTGAGAAAATGTAGGTGCTCACCTTCCTTTAAGTTCTTGGCTCCACACGGCTGTGATTCTCCAGCTCTAGACAACTGAGAAATCTCTCCACGCCTCGTGCAGTCCGTCCATGTCAAGGTCTGAGACGCAGGTTTGTCTAATCCGGGTGTTAACACCGAAGCCCAAAAAACGGGAAGATCGTTTTTCAGCCGTAACATTAAAACCACACTGAGTAGGTCCCCCTCATGCTGAGTGTGGTGCATTGTGTGTTTTGTGCCCTTTCTATCACAGCCAGCATTAACACGAGCTTCTCTCTTGGATTGGACCTCACTCCCCACTTGCATCTGTGGTCCTTGGGTGCCCATGACCCACCAGTGGCCCTTCCTTGGATCACTTTTGGTTCTGCGTACCTGGAACACTCCACAAGACCTGCCGTTTTGTAGAGGACCTTCTCAAAATGGCTTCTGCTTCATCAACTTTAAAAACTGACTGTTCACTTGCTGCCTAATATGCCCCCCCGATATGTGCCATTGTAACTAGATAGTCAATGTTACTCACTTCAGCTGCCACTGGTCTTAATGTTATGGCTGATCTGTGCAAGTAGACGGAGAAACATTGTCCAAGATGAACTGGGGTCCAAAGATCATGTTGCCCTGGGAGTTTTTAGGAGGGTGTGTTGGGCCTGGGGTTTGGAGGTCTGACCACCAAGACAGAGCTTGACCTTCTGAGCCAAGCCGTGTGGGTTTCATGCATATATGAAAGGCCGCTTTTGTGTGATGAAAGTAAATTTCATTGCTGTGAAATATGGGTATAGTGCTGTGCGTTATATGACCCTCCATGTTTTATATTCTGTGTTATGGCCCTGAGTCTGGAACTGTCTGGTCATTATTCATCATACAGTTTCTGCTTTACAGCCATACTGTTCATGAATACTTGCATTGTATTGAGATTGGCTGAGATTTGGATAATTCCATTAGTTTATTACTATTATTATTATTGTAAAGAACAGACTGAGCTGATGCACGGTGCAAATTCCGGAGCGACCAACCGAGTACACTCATCCAAATGAATTTGGAAGGCGCACACATCTCAGAGAGTGTGAATATACGTTTTGAAAGGATGAGGCTTTCACAGCAACTCCTCTGCAATGCACTGCAGCCTTGTAAAATGTAACAAACACTGCAAAATCGAATATTTAGCAGGTGAAATGGAATTGAATACTACAAAATATTGCAAAATCCAGGGAACTGATTATGAGAGTGGTACAAGAATGATGTAACGTTGTTTATTTCCACATGAGTCTGCAAGAGAGCGAGAGAGAGCACAATATTAAGCAGCACGACCACAATATCTAAAAAAGAGAAAACTTTAAACCGGCCTCATAGGCAAAATAAAATTGCTTTCTGACTCGCAAAGACAAACGCGGTGAAGGCAGGTGGATAAACAGCAGGAGAGGAATTTGTGTAAGGTTGTGATAAATACATAATTTCATGACAAAACAAGAAGACCTTGTCCACAAGGACATTCAAATCTTGGATAAATGAAATGCCCTCAGCAACCTCAGTGTTTTGATGTTACATTTATGTTTGCTTGCCTCTGTTAAACTACTACCTACAGCCAAGATTGTAATGTTGTGTGTTGATCTGTGGGGGCAGTAATGAGTTAGTCCAGACTGTAATGTTGTGTGTTGACCTGTGGGGGCAGTAATGAGTCAGTCCAGTAATGTTGTGTGTTGACCTGTGGGGGCAGTAATGAGTCAGTCTGGACTGTAATGTCGTGTGTTGACCTGTGGGGGCAGTAATGAGTCAGTCCAGACTGTAATGTTGTGTGTTGACCTGTGGGGGCAGTAATGA
>JBBIGC010088484.1:0-10183 GCA_037576955.1 Lepidarchus adonis
TTGCTCGCTGCGCTCGGAGTGTGTGAGCCCCCCCCCCCCCTAGCTGCAGCTCGCAACCCTCTCTCGCCGCCTCAGTTGCGGTGTGTTCTTTGGTTATTTTGTTCGTCTGGTTTTTGTCGTTATTCCCCCGGTAGCGGCTGGTTTCCCACGTTTGTTTTCTCCCCCACCGCTTTCGGCTCATCTGCGGTGTTTTCCGCCAGCAGAGTGAGCGGGCCCGAGGCGCAATGCATAGGGCACAGGCTTAGGAAGCGCGGAGGTTGGGGTTCGATCCTCGCTCAAGGCGAGTTAGTGAACTCTCCCCGTTGATGTAGTCGGATGAGGGAGTGTTCTGCCTTAGTTTTGTTTTTGTTTATTTTGGCCGGTTCCCCTTTTTCCATATTATTTACTGGCCGCCTCTGCATCTGGATTCAAACTTAAATTTCCGTGCTGGGCCCTCGCCAGCACATTACAAATACATCCTTAGCCTCTGAAGCTAGTTTTGCTAGAGTGGCCAGTTCTGGAAAAATTCACTGAAATCTACACCACTTTTAGATGATTTTCCTTACAGTGAAATGATTTGGTTCAGGTCATTTTGAGATCTTCTAAAAGTCCTTACCAGACTGAGAGGCATATACATTGCTGTGAAAAAGAAATTGCCCCCTTCCTGATCTCTTATGTTTTTGCATTTTAGTCAAAAATGTTTCAGATCATCAAACTCATTTTAATATTAGACAACCCAAGTATCAATAGCATTGAAACATTTTAATGATTTGTTGAGTTTCTTGAGCTGATTGCATGACGTGTTTTTTAGCCCATTTCAATTTGTCAGACAGGTTCAATTTCAGTGAATTTTTGATTGAACAAGTCTGGCAGTTACCAGCTCTGTGTGTGTCTAGTAATTGAAATTGTACTCAGCTTTCGAAAATGTAGTAATCACAGTTAATTTATGACTAAATGTATTTTTTCTCCCAATGTCATGGGTTTTGATAGCTATTTCCCCTTTTAAATGAGGTAAATCTTTGTGTGAGGAATGTTCTTTAGATATTGCTATTATGAAACTACATACTTCAATAGCAACAAAAGCTTCCACCTGTCAGGGTTTTAATCAATAGCATCTATACTGGAATACCTGAGTCTAACTGAATGGACTGAAAGTCTTATAAATAAATGGTTTTGCCATCTGTATTTTTATAATTTGTCAAATGAAAATGGTTTTGTATCAAAAATAGAGAACATCTGGTTGCTAGAAGAAGAGAAAAAAGATTGCCTTGGGGTGAACTTACTTTTTCACGGTTTGAATTTTCACTATTGACAGTAAAACTAACGCAAAGGCTCTGGGCTTGTGAGAGTGTAAAGCCGAACAGATAAAGATGCTGATATTCATCACTGTCAGTGAGGTGATAACTTTCACTCACAGGCATTTTGACTTTCAGTCACTTTTCATTTAACCAATTCCTGAGAAATGTTATCAGCCCACTGTGTGGCTCAGACTGTCCATGCTTCTCAAATAAATATCATTTACTCCATAAAATCTGAGCCGTAACACATTTTCCTGGGGTCCAAGTTGTCACACTTTTCGGCTTTATGCTGCATTAGCCTTAGAGAGCCCCCACCACACACACACACACACACACACACACACACACACACACACACACACACACACACTGTGCTGAATGGCATCCTTTCTGTATTTGATTTTTATTTTTGAAATCCAGTTGTTGGGTGCTTGGCTCCCTTTAGGTTGCCACATCCATCCTGACCCACTTCCTCCTCCAGAGTGAATTAGACTCATTAAAATGCAAATTCTTCCTTTTTCTCATTTATAGTCTTTTTGTCACTTTCCCTCTCTCCACAGAAGACATGAGGAGGTGAAAGTCAAGCTGTAGACTCAGATGCGAGTTTTCAAATGTCCAAATGTTTTAGTTTTTGTTCATTCATCCACTGTTGTGATCTGGAACGTTGAACACTGAACATTTTAACATGTTCTAGCTCTCCACACAACAACAGAGGTTAATGTGAGGTTAGTGTTCCAAGGGATAATCTTTACACTCCGATTATGTTATGTTTTCACTGTTTTACATTTGAAAGGCCAATGTAATTTAATGGCATACAATGGAACAGCGCTAGGAGATTTCACCTCCACGAGGAGTCAAACACCACTACAGGTTCTTCTCCTTCGTTCTCCCTCAAAGGTGAAACAAGCTGCCCAGACACATCAGAACTGCAGAAACTCTCTCTATCGTCAAGAAACACCTCAAGACTCAACTGTTCCACGACTCCCTCAGCTTCTAAACCCAACAAAAGTTTACTTTAATCCTGACTTCAATCAATACATAATATCAATCCACAGATCGGACAGATTCCCACTTATACTCTCTCATGTTCTTACCACTTGAAACAATCTAATTAAATATGCTACTTGCATCGTGCCTTATCATAGGTGCAGAAGCCCTTCAAGCACTTAACATCAGCCGATGCTGAAGCACTTATGTCAAAGCAGAACGTCCTGGACTCTTCAGCACTTGTATATATGAATAGACCTGACTGTTTTAGAATTACTCATAAACACTTAATGAAAGAGAATGTGTTTCTCTTTCATATAGTAATGTTATAGCTCTTATCATCTGCACTGTTGTAGCTATTACACTGTTAAGAAGATTGTGTTGAACTCCCTGTTACTCTCACATCAGTGTTGTCATGTCTGAACTTATGCTGATTGTTTCTGAACCTGAAAGTGGCTTTGGACAAAAGCGTCAGAAAAATGAATAAATGTAAATGTAAAATGTAAACATTGAATTTTTAAAAGAATTTTGCAGTTTTACTTTGAACATATGACTTTCTTTTTCTGATTTGCTGTTGCCAAGTCCCAAAGTAGTCAAGGCATGTTGTCACTTTTTGGGAGTGCAGGGTATAAAATAAATGTGTAAGTGATAAACCTTTATGTGTTAAAAACAATATCTGGGGTCAATTTGGGACTCAGAACTTGCTGACAGCTTAGCTACACTCACTCCGGATTCCTCAAGATAAAAAGAATGTGTGTGCCTCCATACATCTAAGGGTGGAGGGGGCTGGTATTCATGAGCTGTAATTGTCGGCTGTTTGTTTTGTTACCATTCTGCCTTTGCCCGATTGGGTAATTATCAGGGTGAGAGATCAGAAAACTGAGAGACAGGGAGAGAGAAAGACAAGAGGGGGCAGATAAAGAAGGAAAGTTCAGGAATCTCAAACATTTTTAATTTAACCAACTGGGAAAATGTTCTCCAACTGGGAAAATATTGTCAATTCAGTTACATTTTAGGTTTGACCCCACCAGTGAGGAAGCCAAGGGCGACAGAGGAAAAGAAAGAACCCTTAAATATGCAGGAAGAACCCTCAAGAGGAAGCGATACTCAAAAGTGGGCCCCATCCTCCAATGGAGGACACCACACAGCAGGAGAGAATAAAAGCATATGGAGATGAATTATCTCTAATCTCTGAGGAGCAGAAGAGCCTATAGCAGTAGAGGAATCAGTAGTAGCATCTTCCCGTGGCGTCTGTGAGAGGAGTAGTAACATTGGTAGGAAGGAGGAATCCATGGTGGCTGATCTGGTTCAGAGCACAAGACACAAGCAAAACCTGATGATGGGCAGTCGCTGGGTTTTTAAAATGTACTGCTCTTTTCACAGAATGGTCTGTGAAACGTCTACAATGGGAATCGTTGTATTATTACATCAGTGTCCAGAGACATTGGCGTCCCCCATTACACCATCAACAAATGGGTGAGAGTGGGGGGATAATTGTGTCAGTAATAGAAATTCATAATCAGTATTGAACTTGACTAGAAGCAAGTGCAGTCTTAAGCTTAAAGAATACATTTTCCTGGGTCTAGGTTCTAGGTTCTTCCTGAGTTCTAGCTGCCACATTCTGGACTGATTGAGGTTTGTTAAGGTTTGTGCTTAGCAGTGGAAACAAATAACATCGTTGCAGATATCCAGCATGTATAATATAAATAGTATGGGTCCAAGAACAGCGCCTTGTGGAATTCCATTTTTAACTTTAGTATGTACTGACATTTCACCATTTGATTCAGGTATGATTTAACTCAGCTATATCATGTTCATACTCCAACCAGGTCTGCTAAGCCTATCTAGTATAGTGTGATCTTTGGTGTCAAATTCCACACTGTTCAACAGTACCATTAAGGATACATTGCCTTTATTAGCAGACTATAATTTTTTTTATAAATATCTCTACAATGGCACCTGTCAAAGAGATGGAATATATATTAGGCAGCATGTGAACAGTCAGTTCTTGAAGTGAATGTGCTGGAAGCAGGAAAAATGGGAGACTGTAAAGATTTGACCCACTTTGTGGAGGGCCTTATTCTGATGTTTAGATGGCTCCAAAACTGCCGACCCTAACAGAAGTTAGGGAGGGATACGAGTGCTTTATTCACAAGGGACACACGTGCTTTTTTCGTGAGGGACGTGTGTGCTTTATTCATGAGGGACGTGTGTGCTTTATTCACGAGGGACACACATGCTTTATTCACGAGGGACGCGTGTGCTTTATTCACGAGGGACACATATGCTTTATTCAAGAGGGACGCGTGTGCTTTATTCACGAGGGACGCGTGTGCTTTATTCACGAGGGACGCATGTGCTTTATTCAGGTGGGACGCGTGTGCTTTATTCACGAGGGACGCGTGTGCTTTATTCACGAGGGACATGTGTGCTTTATTCACGAGGGACACACATGCTTTATTCGCGAGGGACGTGTGTGCTTTATTCACGAGGGACGCGTGTGCTTTATTCACAAGGGACGCGTGTGCTTTATTCACGAGGGACACACATGCTTTATTCGCGAGGGACGCGTGTGCTTTATTCACGAGGGACGCGTGTGCTTTATTCACGAGGGACGCGTGTGCTTTATTCATGTGGGACGCGTGTGCTTTATTCACGAGGGACGCGTGTGCTTTATTCATGAGGGACGTGTGTGCTTTATTCAAGAGTGACACATGTGCTTTATTCGCGAGGGACGTGTGTGCTTTATTCATGTGGGACGCGTGTGCGTTATTTGTGAGGGACGCGTGTGCTTTATTCACGAGGGAAGTGTGTGCTTTATTCACAAGGGACACACGTGCTTTATTCGCGAGGGACACGTGTGCTTTATTCACAAGGGACACACGTGCTTTATTCATGTGGGATGCGTGTGTTTTATTCGCGAGAGACGTGTGTGCTTTATTCACAAGGGACACACGTGCTTTATTCGCGAGGGACGCGTTTGCTTTATTCACAAGGGACACACGTGCTTTATTCATGAGGGAGGCGCGTGCGTTATTCGCAAGTTTTCTTGATGATTTGTGAACAGATTTGTGTGAAAAGAGGTGTAAATTGTAAAATGTATAACAGGAAACTGCAGCAGTGGTTATATAAGGAGGCGTTTTGTGTGAAACTAGGCATTCCTTGGCTGCCTTATGTCCCAAGATACCCTCATGTCTGTGCTACCTCCTGGCTCTCCCCTTTAGCTATGCTGTCATAAAGAGTCTTGCTGGAGCTCCTGAACTCAGACCACAATGTACATTGTTCTTAATCAATCATATGTATCACTGAGAATATTTAACAGTTTATTACTCTTCCTACAGTTTCGAGAGTTTTGCCCTCCCTCTGTCACCATTGGCTTGTTTGTTAAGACCCAGACCCAGATTTTGCTCCTGTTTGACAACAGTGGTTGTAAAAAGCACTATAGAAATAAAAATGGACTTGACTTGACTTAACCAAGAGGAGTTGCCCCTCAGTTGGTCCATCAACATCTGGGGTAAATGTACAGATGATTACTCCACCAGAAAACACAGAGGTTATAAAGTACAGGAAATTTGTGGCTTTGTGTGAAAATCATGAGATGATGCTATGAGCTCTGCTGCTGTTAGCCAGTGACCTGCATTCAGATCAGTCAAATCCCAGTCCGCTGCTGAGATGGAAAATCTGCTGTGATCCTTCATACTGAATTTTATTATCTCTCCTCGCTTGGAACAGACCCCAGGCATAAATACAGAACCATTTCTCCACCCATTTAGCAGTGTTCCCTGACAAGAACTGTTTACACACAGGTCAACACATGACCTGAGCAAAGCCAATCAAGGCCATGTCCAGGGAAGAGTGTCTCTCTGCAACAGCAGTTTCTGTGTCTTATTGCTTCATTCTGGCAGAAACTTCAATAAACCTCTGCCCTCCAGCGGCAGGTATAGAATTCCAGGCTGGAGGCAAAGGTGCCCTTCCCAAAGAAATCCACAAAGGCTTTCTGGATGTGTTGCAACAGACTTGCAGGATGAGTCAGTCAATGCCACAGGATAGAAGGAGAAATATTATTGATCATGAGAAGCCTCAAACCATATGACAACGTTTGTGCCTTGCTTTGTATATATAGCCTGTTATTTCAAAAAACGTAGCTTTTTCTCTGCATTTTTTCCTTCTGTCCACATGTAAATGGTACTTATGTTTCCTAAAAAAAAATTTTAAAATGCCTTCCAACTTGAAGATTTCTGAAAATGACATGTTTGTGTTTACTTTTCATAAAATCAGCAAATATTTCGTTCTACCATGGCTTCACAAGTAATGTTTGTGTCTGCAGGTGGACAGATATATTTACAAAACCATACTCAAATGAAGGTTTATTTTTTCCTTTTTGTTTTTCTCAAAAACAGAAAATCTAAAATTTTCAAAAATACATAGACTACGTGTAGACAGGGCCTTAGTCATTTCTTCCCAAATTATACATATACAAACAAGCCAGTCCCAAAATATACCCCAAGTACTTAAATTCCCCCCAGGTTGGGAGTATGTAAGGACTTCGCTGATGCCATCGCTCTTGTCACAGGTCCGTTAACCCTGCAATGTCCTCAGTGGATGAGAACAGTGACATCATGAGCTTGTGCTTTTTCACACCGACCTTGCACTGCAATGCCACCGAGGTTTTTCTGTACAGTAGATCAGATCCCTGAGAGTACACAGCTTTGCCTTAATCAGTTATTTACAAGGAAAGGCTATGCAAGCTTCCCATTTATTTTTTGCAGGATACATCTGTCTTTTGCCAGAAAAAATGTTTGGTTCAAACCCAAGGGCCCTGATCATCTTATAGAGAAAATTGTGACAACCTTCATCAAAGGTTTTTCCCTGATCTGAGGATACAAGTCTCGTATTAAGTTCTTGTCCTTCAGCATAAGAAAGCATGTTCCAAAAGATCCAAAATTGAACAGCTCGGCACATAGGAAGTTACTATTGATTTAGGTTGCCAAGCATTTCTCTCCTATTTGTCAAGATCTTTAACAGAATTCTGTAATCTATCTCAGAATATTTAATGGTCATTCTTCAAAGATTAATCATTTTTCTATCAGCAGTAAGGTTACCACTGCCCTCAGATGGTATAGGCCAGAATCCAAAAAGACAGTGTATAGGTCCAGACCAATTAAGGTCTGAAATTTTTTAGTTAAAGCATGTAATCCTGGAGACTTGCCCTCTCAAGTTTTAGCTGTAAACTCCTGGAAAGTAAACTAACGTAGATCAGATTTCTAAAAGTTGTGGTGAATCCTTCAAAAATGGACTAAATTGCAGTACTGTAGAGATCTTCAGAATATGACAGAGAATATGCCATGAAGACACGCCTGCCTGAGGTCTCAGTCTCATCAGAAAGTATCAAAAAGTTAAAGGGGCTTTAGTTAGTCTGTAAGCAGCAGCTTGAAGCTTTCAAGATTTCCAACATTACCCACCGCATCGGTCTCACTTCCACAGCCACCCAACTGTAAAATCTCCTGTTCCAGAGACTTCACTGTAAAGAGTGTTTCTGCCAAAATGTCCAGATATGGGCTTTATCAATGTCCCATCATTGGCTTAAAGATTTGAACTGAACCTTTCTTTCTCTCTAAGCTTCCAAGTGGTTTTCCTGTAATAAACTACAGTCAAACCCTGTTATCTCACCAAACCTGCCTTTCGCCATTAGAGGCTGCAGGACAAATTTTCTTCCTTGTTATTTACCTCATTAAGGCACCAACCTCACCTCTTACACTTGCCACAATGTGCAACGTGTCAGGTGTATGCATTTCTCCATCTGTAGCTCACCTAACTTGGGTCCGTGGTAGCTCTGTAGCCTAAAATGTGGTCAGTCGTGCTAATTCTGTAGGTTGGTTGCTGCTGCTGCTGTTGGTGGGTGGGCAGCACTAACGTACAATGGACCAATCACTGATGCATCCTTCGGTCTGGTTGGTGTCTGGACCATTACACAGGAGATCCGCTGTTTGACTGATGGCTGGTTTGTTGGTCCACCTGTCCATGGTCAGCCTCCACTAGTATAAGCAGCTTCAATTCTCTGACTGGTGAGCAAAAAAGGAAATTTGTATCTCACAGCAATAACTGAATAAAGACAGCAGGATATTGCTGATGATTTTATTGCTAAATTTCATCGGCCCGTTACCAGGTGGCAACATTCACTCAGCCAAAAGCTAAAATGGCGGAAAGTCTCAAGTGAGTAAAAACGCTTGCATTTGGGGAAGCATGCTGAGCTTGAATCGGCACTGGAAATGTGGTTTTCATCTGCTAGATTGCAAAATGTGATGATTAGTGATGCTGTTTTATGTGAAAAACAAAACAGTTTGGAGCTGAACAGCGTGGCGAGTCAAGTCATTTGTAGTGAAAGTGCAGGGGTCTTCACTTTTTAATATGTTGTGCTAGTTCACCAACCCCGCCTCTCACCAAATTTAGGGCCAGGACCAATAAGGGCAAGTTAATGGGGTTTGACTGTATATTGAAATGGCAGACATATGATGAGGGGGGTATTGTCTGGGATAATATGTAAAATTGTGTCAAACTTATTTTCCTCTGTTTATGTTGATATGGAGTTGGGGTAGTTTGCTTTACTGTGGCATCTTTCGTTCGATATTTTATCCTTTATTATTTTGGTCTGGTCAGTGCTCTGAAGCTAAAACCTCTATAAATGCAAAATAAAATGCAAAAAAGATGCAATATTGGTCTGTTATTTCCAGCTATTTTTTATTCTTTCTCTTTGATGAAGTACGCAATACGGGGGACGAGATTACTAAAATGACCAAAAAGCACTTGTTAATCTGTACTGTTGATTGAACCTCCACACAGAGCCTACAGTCCACTAAAGCCAGTGTAAAAGCTCACTTGGAGCTTGGACATATTTACCCTTTCCTGCTGCTTTCACTCCACAGATAATCTGATTAAACCATTGTTCAGTAAAGCTCATCCTGATCGATCTATAACACATTAGGCCCAATCAGTAGGAAGGAGGTGGAACCGTTGTTTCGGGTGAGTGTTAACAAGAACAATTTAGTGCTGATACAGCTTCATTTCTGCAGGTTTGTTATTTTCTCCTGTTCACCAATCATCAGAACCGCCATCACAGAATGAAGCAACGGTGCTCATTTGAACCTAAAAGATCAAGGTTTGTCCTCCAGGAACATAACTCAGAATTAGTGAGTGTAGTTCAATGATGGTTGACCTGTGGCTCTTCATATTGCAGAAACCTTTCGTCTCCAATACAGCAAAAAAAAATTCAATAATCCAAATCTATTATCTAATTTTAATGGTCTGATGAAATGTTGGGCAAAAAAAATGAAGGTGGTGCCACATAAAAAAATTAGAAATATTAGAAAATAAAAACCTGTGTAATGTAGAGAACTGGACTAAAACATGGCTCCAATGAACTGTCAGATCGTCCAGCTTTCTTCCAAACACATGGCTCATGCTTAACCCACCTGCCCCCTCAGTCCTGGGAGAAATACACGAGTCTGAATGTGTCTCTTTTTCTCTCTCGCTCTCCCCCCCTCTCTTTCTCTCTCTCTTTCTCTCTCTCCCAGCTCACATGCAGAGCTGAAAAAACGGTTTACACATGTCGAGCGAAATAAGGGCAGATTTAGAGATGCTGTCACCGATGCCACAGCTGGGGGATTCTCTCTGAAATACAGCCAAACCGCCAGGACTCGAGCAGGCCAGGCCACTCTGACGTTTTTAATTTGGATTGGTGAACGAGCTGTCAAGACGCTGGTATTTTATCTGCTGCTGGAGTGTGAGGGAGTGCGAGGGCAATGCTTTTCCTGTGACTGGCCCTAAATCATAGCCTGTGAGGGGCTTTTACTGAGAGAGAGAGAGAGAGAGAGAGAGAGAGAGAGAGAGAGAGAGAGAGAGAGAGAGAGAGAGAGAGAGAG
>JBBIGC010088493.1:0-10183 GCA_037576955.1 Lepidarchus adonis
GAGAGATAGAAAGAGAGAGAGAGAGAGAGAGAGAGAAAGAGAGAAAGAAAGGAGGGGTGGGATATTTAGCCTGCACGTTTACATATTGTGCAGAAATGCACACTTCCTGAGGTTTCCAGTGAGAACAGCAGTAGAACTAGAATAGCGGCAGTAATACAGCTGATAAATCTGTCAATGTTTCTAAATATTCCAATATTGAGATCCTAGATCATTTTTTACTTTTTTTTTTTTCGGGCAAAAATTTAATCAAAAATAAATTAGATTAAAAATGTTTCAGTGTGCTGCCACAAAATTTATTATAAGAAAAATTAATGACAAAAATCAATGACCTTAGAATTGCACCTATACGGTTTTTTTAATTAAAATATGTATCATACAAATTTCCAACAGACTCAATCCTCTGACAACGTAAATATTATGTGTTTTTCCTTTTAATAATGGAGCTCAATTGACTAGTTGTGACATGCCATGTGTGCCATTTCTTACTTGTTCTTGCGTCCTGCGCGGGAGTCAGAGCTGTTGCTGGGTGTAAGGGTCTGTGTGAGCGTGGAGGCAAGCGCAGAAGACGTGTAGCCAGAAGACTCTCTACTTGGAGCAAAGTCACGACACAGAAAATCATTGTTCTTAATGGCCTCATAACTCGCCTTCAGACTGGACGTCCTCCTGCCCTCTTTCATCTGCAAGAAACACACAATCAGGTCTAATCATTTCACAAAAGTATTTAGGAATCTTTAAGAGTGTCGAGTGCTGTCGACCACTCAGCCAGCGTGGTGTATTAAGAAAGAGTTGGCATTTCTTTACAATGTGGATACCCAGAACACAAACATGCCAATTTTGCAAGCGCTTATCTTCACAAAGCAGTAGCAAAATTAGTGTTTTGAGAAACAAACACTTAGCAAAGTTACCTGTAGAAAATTCTTAAAAACAATGGCAGCTAGAGAACAGTGACATCTGCACAAACATGTGTGCTTTGTTCTCATTTGTAATGTATGTCTAATATAAATAACAAATTAAAACAAGAAAAGGAGGCCTGGAGGGGAGGGGGCACTTTCTTTTACCTGAGCTGTGGCCTGCACTGCCTGGGCTGCTGCCATAGTGATGGCCCCTGCTCCAGCAGCTGGGCCCGCTGGCAAAGAACTCAGGTTATAGGAGGAAAGAGACTGTGAGTTGTTCACAGTGTACACACTGTTTGAAGATGAGGAGGTGCTGTTCACTCTGCAGCCTGTCACACACAAAAGCCAAAAAACATTAATACACTACAGACACTAACACACTACACTATGGTGGGCTTATTTTAGCAAGTCTAAGAAGTGCATGGATGTTTCCAAATAAGGAATATCCTAATGTTTGTCAAACTAACCCACATATCAATTCTAACATTTTTCAGATTTTCCCTTAAAAGTGGTTTGAAACTTACTGAAAGCAGAGTGCAAAAAATTGAAACACAGGACTATAAACTGATCATTTTAAACAGACAGAAGATGTAACGTGTGAGTGCTTTTCTTGCCAAATGATCATTTCAATGGAACAACACAGTAAAACTTATTCTGGTTACATCAGCGTTTCTAGTAACTTCTATTCCACAGAGAATTGTAATAAAACTGGAGGTAGCGGCATTCAAACAGCCAGTGGTAGTGAGTTGCAGAGAGTAGCAAGAAGGGGACAATCCAACAGTCACAGTCACTATAGACAGTGGACAGAGAAGGGTGCTCCAAAAGCCAAGGAATGAGCCAGAAAAAGAGCAGAACCATGCAGCACCTGAGTCCAATACACTGCAGCCTAGATCCTGAGGGTCAATCTCAATCATCCAGGGGATCAGGCGGCCTGTTTCACAATCAACTGCCCGTGCTGCCTTATCAAGACCCAGCTGAAGCTGATTTGATACGTTCTTCTTTCTCCCTTGAATGCCATTGGATATGGCTCTGAATAGGTTCTGCACAATCAGGCAAGAACCTGTAATAACCTCAACCACACCACTGGACTTACAACACATTAATACAAACTCTTCCTTTTAGAAAACTAGTGCCATCTCTAAAGGACACATTTACAGAGCATTCCTGCTTGTGCTTTCTTGAGACACAAACATGCTTACATACTGCAGCATAAGTAAAGAGGGCTGTGTCCCAAACTGCATGCTCCCACACAAGATAGAATATTAAAGTAATACCCAACCATTAGAAATGCATTAATCAGTGTAGTGTGTAAAGTATTTCCAAGATGATGTATGCCCTTCACCCCTCCCATTCACAAAAACACATATTAGCATCTGCAGTGATATTAAAATATTTCATCACTTTTTAAAATAAATTAAAACACTAAAGGTAAAAAAAAAAAGAAATCATGAAGATACAATGAGAAAAAGAATGCATTTAACATTTAACAATGCAATGTTGTTTTGACAAAATCGCAACAAATACATCCACATTAGTGGATTCAGGAAAACGTACGGGAAATTACTGGCATTAAAGAATTTTGACTCAGTCCACAGCTTGCAGTATGAAATATCAATATGCTCCTATGTACCACATCAAATTAAAATTTTTAAAGAATTGTGACAACACGCATACAGATATACAGATATACAGCTAAACATTATTTTTACTCAAGAACATGGGAAAAAGTCCTAAAAAAGTATGTTCTGAACAAACACTGCAAAAATTTCGTAAAACAATTGTTAGAAGTAATCGATTCTGCACGGCAGAATCCTGCACATTTTACTTTTCCTTGCTGATGCAATGAACAAACTTCTCTACAAGTCTGTTCTGCTTGAACCATGTGTGTGACAGCGAGGAGAAGACCACTTCTAACACTATTCAGAGATGCACTAGAGCATTTCATTTAATTGCACAACTTTTAAAAAACGAAATACTTGTGTGTGTGTATGTGTCACACTTACTTGGTGTGTTCTCTTTGGAGGCATCTGATGTGAGTGTTGAAAGCAGGGCTTCAGATTTAAATTTTTTCTCTGGCACATGCTCAGTGGTGTGGTGGGTTGGTGGGTTGTACTTCCTCTCTGATAACAGGGACAGACAGACAGACAGAGACAGGCACAGAATTATAGACTCATTATTATAACTCTGAATAGATGTATAGGCATAGTCAGGAGAGGGTCTTACTTTCTGCTGTGGTGTGTGAGTGGACGTGGTGATTATTGACCGGCTGAGAAGGGCTATCCATTTCCAAAGACCCTGTAGGAGAGAATGAATTAGTAAGTAGAGGTCATTTCTATGTAATTTCAACAGCGTGTAACACACACACACAAAGTAAAGTCCCTAACACAGCATAACTAAAGCAGTTTGCACATTGACATTCCCTGGCACTCACTGATATTATGTCTATTCTACACAAACTCAAACAACTCAGGTCTCCATTCTCCATTTATGCAAAATATATAGTGTTTTTGGTAATGTAACTATACTCACTTATTTTGTTTTGTGTATTTAGTCATTTAAATTGGTACTTTCTTATTTGCACTACATGTTGTACACTGAGGACCCTGAATGTTGGAATCTCGTCGCTCTGTAAACTGTGTATATAGACTTAATACTCAATACAAACTCAATACTTTCTACATTTTCTAAATACCATATCCTTTACAATATGTATTAGTTCTAAATAAAATATAACCAATATTGCCAATAAGTTCTCAGAATAAAACAATCGTTGCCAATGTTGTCACTGCTGTGCTGTTCAATCAGATGAACTGCGCTCTCACTGTAATGTAATAAAAGTTGGTCTTGGTTCTGTAAGTAATTCACAAAATGCTCACTAAACAATATTGTAAATTAATGGCAATAACAACAATCATCAAGTTACCCAGCCCTAATTCACACACTGGATTCATGATTCACATGGTTTTTATAACGGACTGATAGCTGCTACTTACGTCTCTCCAGGATCTCTGTGATGCCAGCGTTATCTGCTTCAAGTTCCATTTTGAACTTTGCCAACTCCTGATCTAACTTCCTCAAGTGTCGATCCACCTGGCAAAAAAGGGGAAAAAGAGAAAAGAATTGAAAAGGTTTTTCCCATTGCTGTTTTAAACATTAAACACATACTTCCACCAAGAACTGCCAAACTGCAGCATTTTCAATACGATACAGCGATACAATCACAGTGACTGTGCTGCCACCTAGTGGACTCTGTGTGATACACACAAATACACCTCACTCACCAGATCATAGATTTGATTCGCCAACTGAACTTTTTCATCAGCATCTTCCAAAGCCTTATAATAATCCTGAGAAAAAACACAGGGCAAAACCAAGAGTTATAAGTTAGCAATCTGTATATCAATCTCATTTGCATGCCCTCAAACACTGACCAAAATAATACTATTTAAAAATGTTCAGTTACATTTAAGTCATAAATCCTACAAAAGCAAAATATAAACTGCATGCTAAAAAAGTAATTTATATAAAGTTCAGTAAAACTGTAAGCAAACTAAGAATTCAGCATAAAAAGTAACTAATTACTTCTTTCAAGCAGATGCCCAAACAGAGTGCACTGAGAACTGCATCTTTTATTCTGTACCTTCTTAATAACCTCCATCTGCTCTTCCCTCCACTCGGGTTTGTTCTTCTTTGCATTGACAAAGAACTCATTAACTCTCTGCTCCAGCTGGTCCATTGCATCTGAAAGGCAGGACGAGTGTCATTACTTGAAAGGCAATGAGGGTGAAAGAGTGAGTGTTCAGCCTTGTTCATGGCTTGCAGTCCTAAACTGAATGAAAGCACACTTCTTATCAAAACAGTTGTCTTCATGGAATAAATTCCGGTGTGTTGTTTTAATGCTACAGCCTCGCAAGGGACGTTTATTCATATAGGACATTATGGTCCATATAAGATAAAATATGCAATAAAATTGCAATAAATGCAATAAAATGGAAGAAAATCAAATGACAAGAAAAAAGTAACATTTAAAATAAATAAAAACGACAAAATAATCTGTGCACTGGTCAGTGCTATAGCTACATGAATGCAGTGCTTCAATCTGTTACTATAATGCTAGTTATGGAAACACTTATTCAAGACAGAAGTTTTAGTCTCTTAATGATGCTTTGTAGTCAGGTTTTATGTGACAAACGTCATAATAGTACTAACTAGTTTATTACTTAACCGTATCTCATGGAATGGTTGTTTGTCATCTCTCATCATCATTCTGCATCCCCATCATATGCTGCTACCCTCTTTGTATTCATTACATAACACTATGTCACTTTCTTACAATCACCTGTACTGATAGTCCGGATTTTTAAATTATTATTTTAAATTTAATTTCTATTTTTATTTATTTATTTTATTTACCGGACATATATTGTTAGTTAGAGCTATTTTATATACTTGCACTCTTACTGTATACTATGGTATACCATAATTCTTATTGTATGGTACTGTATATATTATTTCTCTGTTTTTCTGTTTCTTTGCTGCATTTAGCATGTTGATGATGAAAGAATTTCCCTCATGATTAACAAAGTTCTTATCTTAACTGGATATACAGCTAAATGATTTACTAGATGCTTTTGGAATACTGATGATGGGAACTGTCAAGATACACGTTTTAAAATCTACAAAACGTATTAAAAACTGAAAATGTGTCAGGAGAATCAATAAAACATCTCCATATTTAAATACTAATATGCCACATTAAATGCGTTCCTTAGGATCATCCTAGGATCTAACTACTGTAACTTGCACCGTTATATCATGCTTAATTTCCCCATACACTTAAAGTAGACACTTTAAAGTTTCGTTAAAAATTAGTCTAGAGATTATAAATAAAGTTAAAATGTAACTTTTATGGGCATTAGTGTGTTTGTTGTGGTAGAGAGTTTGTATGTGCGCCCCTTTGCAGTGCGTACTCTGAACTTGCAGGTCCATCTCTCGCATTTCCGTAAACCTGTCGCGGAGATCCATGGGTAGCTGCTCGATCACTGGCGGAGAGAAGAAAAAGCAC
This sequence comes from Lepidarchus adonis, assembly GCA_037576955.1. Classification (NCBI taxonomy): domain Eukaryota; kingdom Metazoa; phylum Chordata; class Actinopteri; order Characiformes; family Lepidarchidae; genus Lepidarchus; species Lepidarchus adonis. The sequence goes on from JBBIGC010088493.1 coordinate 5,959, forward strand.
AGTTACGAGCTAGCCTAGCCGCTAACACCCGCGGAGCAATTTCGTCGCGAAGCGGGCCACTGCGGTCGTAAAACCCACATACACCAACGCGAACGAATAAAATAACGTGCATACTTACTTTCGAGATAGTCTTCTAAGTACAACATGGTGGCTGGTGTGGTATTTTTGTGGGTTTTGCAGAAAGCGGAGGACTCTTCAATATGGCGCCTCGCCTCGCTGAACGCCGAAGAAAAAAAAGGCGATGCAAAAGAGGCGGGTCCTTACGACAAGGACAGGGGCTGTGATTGGGCAATCGCGGCAACCGCCTACTATAGCCGCGGTCATGGTATTTGTAGTTCTTTTGTGAATCCATCTAAAAACGCCCTTCTCTATGGACAATTCCACTGTTCTGGTGCCATTTGGGTCCCCATGAAATTAAAATTTTAATGTGCATGTATAATAAAGGTAAACAACACTTTAAACATTGGTAAACCATATTTTGCTTCACATTAACAACTTTAATATTTTTTAACATTAACCATTAAGACTCAGGAGCATTTTTCTATTAATCCATCACCCACATAAGCACGACCGCCATAGCTTCTCCTGTTTCTCCAGACAGCTACTACACCTGCTTTACATCTACAAACACCATACTGTGCCAATGCTCTTACACCACAGTTCCATTACAGGGCTTGATTGTTCTAGATCCCCACCCCACACATCCTCCCAGCACCATGTCTGAATTACTAAACCAAGGTCCTTGTTTTAATATACTTGGCCAATAAATATTTTGAGTCAGATTAATAAAACAGTACTGAGAAAACAAAAGTAATTTTCCATGCCTGAGCTCACAACAGCTTTACTGTACTTTGAAATATCATCTAAATACTTCCAACATCTGAGTGCAGTGTGAGCCAGCTTAACACAACCTAGAAACGTTTTTCAGTAGTTATCTTTTACAGAACATAGAAAATTACATGTTAGTTGTGCTCAACACTCACTCAGCCCTGGTACCTGAACTCTGTCACCCTGAAATGTGGTGGCTTCCACAAGTCAAATGTTTGAGAGGAATTTACCAGGAAATTATCAATTTTCTAGCATATGATTTGGGTAAAAACATCCTCTTTCATTCTTTTTTTTTATTTATTTACATTTATATTGTGGGTTTGATTGACAAGGTCAAGTTTGAGGTTAATTCCCAGTTATAGGCTGAAAATATGTAAGTCTTTCACTAGAACATTGTTAATGTCGTCATGCCATTATTATGGATGCTCCTTAACCATATTCTCTTTTTCTGCTCACTTTGGGCTTAAAAACTTTACCACATCAGATACACCACTGTCAGCAAAAGAAACAGGTGGATGCTCATTCACTGAGCTGGGGTGATTGATAATCTTGACTAAGGCCCATATACTAATCAGCCATAATAGTATGTGTCCTCCTCGTGCAGCCAAAGCAGCTCTGATCTGTCAAGGCTTGGACTACATAAGACCTCTGAAGGCATATCTGGCACAAGATATTAACAATAGATCCTACAATTATAGAACAATTTTCACTAGGCAGGGTGCTGAAAGGCTACTGCAGTTAGGGAATACCATTGCCCATGAAGATCAGTACTTGGTCTGCATGAATGTTTGGGTAGGTGGTCAAAATTGTATTAATATAAATACCAGGACCCAAAGAATCCAAGTAGATCATTGTCCAGAGCATCACACTCCCTCTGTTGACTTGTCTTTTCCCCACAGTGCACCCAAGCGCCATTTCTACCACTAGGTAAGCCATGCAGACCTTGATCTTTGGACAGGGGTCAGGATTTGTACTCTTACCATTCTGCTACTTTATGCAGCAAACTGTGGTGCACTGTGTGTTTCTATTATAGACTTAGCGTGTATCATAAGCCTCTCTTTCCCTGGGGTCATTCCTCTGTCAGTCCACCAGAGGGAGACACTCACCCACCTGAAGCTCTGTTTTGCCCTTTTCTGAGCGTTTTATTATATTTACTTTCACACCTTTAAAAAAACAGGGTTTGGGGCAACGATGCCCCTCGTACTCTGATCCAGGCCTCTAGTCATTAAAACTTGTCCCTTTGCCAAAGTCACTCAAGTTCCATAGACTTGTCCATGTATCTGGCTTCCAACACATCAATTTCAAGAACTGACTGTTTACTTGCTGCCCTATATATCCTGCTCCTTAACAGAAGAAACTATAATGAGATTGGCAATGATATTCACTTCACCTGTCAGTCCTTATAAGGTTGTGGATGATTGGTGTTTATGAAGATGGCGAAAGATAAATGTCAGCAATCCTGCAGGATCAGCGCTGACCAAGGAAATGGTTGTAGACATATATTTATGATGTATTTTCTGAGCTGTTCACTTTGGGGGCGTAACAATTTAAATGAAAATGTATTTTTTTTACTGATCTGGGATCAGTTGTCTGATTTCTTTAATTTGGCTCTGCTCACCTACAGATTGTACTCAATAGTAGTAAGGACCATGCCTGGGCCACGCTGATACAGGCCAATCCTGATGCTCTAATTCTGGATGAAAATGTTTACTGCTGGAACCCATTCACTCCTACAGAGAAGAGCCCATGTGGACAGAACCATGCTCCACCCAACGGATCGTAACTCAGTGAGGCCCACCTGTACACAAGCAACTTCTGACGCCTTGTGTTACTTACTTACTTTATTTATTTTTATTCTATTATCTCTTATTACTATCTGATGAACCACCTTTCTGAGCCTTGTTTTACTCCCAAGGTTTATTCTTACAGGGAAACATTTAGGGAGATTTTCTCGCCTCTGTCACCCCTGGCTCAGATTGCTTCTCTTTTACCTTCCTTATCATTGCTCTGAGAGTGTGTTGTGAAATCTTAGGAATGATTAGTTTTGGTGATGATTAGCTTCCACCTATGGTTGCACTCTCTATAGATTTGTTATTATCAATGTGTTTTAATTAATAGTATCTCTGCAAACTTTTTTCTTGTGTAAAATTATTCCATTTCGAATCTATCATCACATACTGGATATTATACCAGATACTGGTCCTGATAACAGCTGGAAGCAGCTTTGCTTCAATCAAATGCCATTAATAAATATTGGTGAACTGCACATAGACTCTCCATAAATTACTCAAGGCCAATCAATGAAAAGAAGACATAAAAGGTATTCACAAGAGAGAAATGGAGGTCCTTAGATGTCTTCATAGATGACTTAGACTTAGAAGTGTCCAAGATCGGCCTGAAGAGGGCAGCAGGGAATGATATTTCGATCACAGATGTCCTCAAATCATCTGCCCTGGCTTATCTGTAAAGTTGTATACAGCAACAAGAAGCTCCATGTCTAACATTTATTACATCCACAAAGACCAGCTTTTTAACACAGAGGAACACAGTGACCTGGACTGACTTTAAAAAAAGGTGCATGATATGACAAAAATATCATACCACAATACTTTGAGAAATTTTTTAGATACTCGATATATCACAAAATGCCTTTTTTCTGTCATCTGTTTAGCCATATCTGCCATATAAAAAAACCCTCAATGTATACGGAGGCATTTATTCAGTGTTAATCACATTACAGTAAATTGACTAAGGCGAGACTAATAACATGAAGTTCAACAGTGTTTTTTTACGTACTGACGATATCACAATATGCTCAGAAAATCATATTGTGGACACAATTAATCACAGTAATGATAAATATCATCATACTGCCCAGCTCTTCTTCAAAGAACAAATACGGGCACTTCAGGTGAAATGGATGATGATGATAAATGATGAAGAACACATGGCTGTGAGTCAGTGTGACAGACATTTCAGTGTACTGTATAGGTCCTTTACGTTATTTACTTTGAGTTCACTAGTACTTTCCCCGTCTCCTACTGGACAGCAGTGCCTTGGGGTGAAGTTATTGCAAACTGTGAGAAACAACATGGATTCTCTGGTGATTTTCTGTGTGTATTTATAGCCGATGACTCTATGCAAAAAATGTTAATGTCTAGTGTACACTGTAAAGATCTAAGCTACACTGGTGGTTTACTGTGTATTTTAATGGGTGTGTTAGATTAAGATAAATACTAATACTACTTGACAATAAACTGGACTGGTCACGAAATGCACTAGCCACATACAGGGAGGGTCAGAGCAGACTGTACTTCCTACGCAGACTGAGGTCCTTCAGGGTCTGTAACACCATGTTACAGATGTTCTACCAATCAGTTGTGGCCAGTGCTTCTTC
>JBBIGC010088504.1:0-10182 GCA_037576955.1 Lepidarchus adonis
TTTAGATCTTTAAGTCCATCTCATGAAAAATCAGAGCAGAAACAAAGGTGTTGCGTTTATATTTTTGTTGAGTGTATGTGCGTATAAGAACAATTCGAATGGTGAACACCAGTGGGAGTCAGGTTTGGGCAAAGTAGAAACTTCAAAACACTGCAGCGCGAGCTTTCATAATCCTGGCTCAACAAAGGACACAAATATTGGGAAATCGCCAGCAAATTGCAGAAGCAGAAATTGAGATTTAAAATGTATGCAAATTAGAACCACGAGAACCAATCAACTCTCTTGGCCAGACTGACGCTGTGACGCGAGGGAAGTGCGTATTACACTGGAGCATGGGCTTTTATCAGTGGACAGGAAATGTGTGGAAACGTAACTTAAGGTGCTTTCATAAGTACTTAGGTCTGGAACTTTCGACTATTCAGTTTGGTGCATAACATAAATATCAGGAGTGAAACATGCCTTGGTCCACAGTCCAGACCACAGGACCAAGGGAGGTGTAAAAATACTTACATTTCCTATGGACACTTTATGTATCCACTTGAAGCTCAATTTCTTTAAAATGCTGGAGTACCAGAAGTCAAAATATCTCAAATAAATATTTAATTGACGATTTTAGAATATGCACAACTAAAAACTAAGATTTATTTTATGCATAATGTAAAAATACTTAATTATAATTTAAGTATAAGTAAACCTTGATGAAAAGTACAGCAACAATATACATAGACATTTCTGTACAGTATAAGCCAAGTGTACATATGAAATGTTTATGCTTAAAGGTCAGAATAGTCCAAGTACATGAATGTGTGTTTAGCATATTTCTGGTAAGTTTACAAAAAGTAAACTGAAAGTATACTTTATATTTGTTAAATTTAAAAGAAGTATACTGATAGCACACTTGAGTCATTTTTTTCTGTCAGAGGTGGTCTGAGTATTTCAGAAACTGCTGATGTACTGGGATTTTTATGAGCAACTCTAGGATTTATTGACAAAATTGACAAAAAAAGAGGAAATATCCAGTGAGTGGATGCTGTGTGGATGAAAATGCCTTGTTGATGTCAGTGGTCAGAGGAGAATGAGCAGACTGGTTGGTGATGATAGAAAAGCATCAGTAGCTTAAATAACCACTAGTTACAACCAATATATGCAGAATACCATGAGACACAATACATTGAACCTTGAAGCAGATGGACTACAGCAGCGGAAGACCAAACCAGGTTCCATTGCGGTCAGCTAAAAACAGGAAACAAAGGCTACAATCTAAACAAACTCACCAAAATTGGACAATGCAAGTTAGAACAACATTGAAAAACATTGCCTGGTCATGCTACCTCCTTGCAGTGGAGTGGGCCTCCTCAACCAGGGGGAGCACAGGAAAACCCCCATGAATGCTGGTTTACTGAAAACTAGTAAGGGATATTGACTGGCTAGCTTGCTGGGATTTTAAGGATGTACAGCAGTACACAGGATAAACCCAAAAATCATTTTACCCAAATTACTGATGGGTTTTGAGTGGCCAGCTGAGAGATTTAGCACCCACACCAGTCAAAGTGACTGACAGAACTTGCCCAAACCATAACACCCCCACCACCATGTTTAACAGATGAACTGGTATGGCCTGGATCATGGACAGTTTCATCTCCTCACTTTCCTCACTCTCCTGACTTTTCCACATTAATCTTGGTCTCGTTTGTCCATAACACCCTTTTTCCAGAATTCTGCACTACTCTTTTGAGTACTGTTTTGCAAACAGTAATCTGGCCATCTCATTTAGTAGTTTGCATCTCGCAGTGTAGCCTCTGTATTTCTGTTATTGAAGTTTTTTGCAGACAGTTATCTGTGACACCTGCCTCCTGAAGACTGTTTCTGATCTAGTGTCTGGAGTTTGAGAATTTGAGCATTTATTCTTTACCATAGTGAGGATTCCTCTGTCATCAGCAGCAGAGGTCCTCCTTGACCTACTAATTCTTTGGCAATTACAGAACTCACCTGTGCAATTTATTTTCTTGACAATATTCCATAATGATTTTGGTAATCTTAAGATTTTGTTCTTGTTTTTCAACCTCATGATAGCTTTCTTGACATTCATTGGCATAACATTTCTTCTTATCTTGATCAATGGCAACTACAGACTCTAAATGCCAGAAGCAAGCCTAGGTATCTTATCTCTGCACTTATGAAGTAATGAAAGACACATGAATAATTACAAACACATGTGGGTGATTATGTATAAAAATTGTTTCTACATTTCTACGTGATGAAACTAAAATTTATGCAAATACTTTTAAATTAAATTATGGAATGTGCACTTTAGTCACATGTGACTTGTTTGACTTACACTGAGGAGCAGAGGAGTAAATAAAATGTGCCTTTGTCCCAAACATTATGGGGGGCACTGTACATTTAAGGTTGATGAGTGCATTGTCCAAGTCTGGAAAGTGATGCTGTAGAGATCACTGTGGTACCTGTTTGATGTGATTAGACACATTGTTAATGTTGGTTACATGTTTTAGGCCTAGAGTTTCCATTTAAACAAATATCCCAAAAATAAGCCCAAATATCCAACCAAACCTCTTCATAAACAGGGCACATAATTGCAACACTATGTCATTAAATCCTTTATTCAAACATGCATACGATGAATACATTTCTCTTTAGTGTTTTTTTTTCTCATGAGGAACAAACAAAACATTCACAAAACACACCTAGGCTGAGCGAGCCTGCTGAGAACCTGAGTTTCACTGGCCATAACAAACAACAGAAAAGGATGAACCTGCTTCATGAAATGACCTTGGAAATACCACATCTAAATTACAGTAAAGTCACAGCTAGGCCATTTAATACAACTTCCTTATTTAGCTCCACTCCAGAGATGTATTGAATTGCCTGAGTTGATCTATGAGAAAAGTGCCAGTGGAAGAGGTTTCATTTAGAGTCATGAATATTCTCAATATACATCTACTGGGTGCAGAAGAGATAATCACACATTGAATTTACTTGATGCAAGTGTGTGTATCATTCCCACACAATAAAATGTAGGATATCTCTGGCAATACTTAATTTTAGCAATAACCGCATTACTGTTTAATTCAAGTGATGCAACATGTACATTAAGGAAATTAAATCTGTAATTTACCCATATAATTATTTTTTTCAATAAATCAAACCTTGTAGGTAAGAATGATGAAGCAATGGGATTTAAAAAATTTGGCTTGGTTTTTTTATTATAGTAAATTTATTAGTTGTTATTCTCAGTTTTAGCCACTGGAGGGCGCCCTTTACTGCACTTTACTGAGGTAAGGGAGCATTAGTGGTCAACTGTACATCATATGATCAATGTGAAATGCACCCCAACATTTTAGCATATCTATCCAGAAAATGCATGGCACATCTTAAAAATCTTGATAGCATTTTTTATTTTCCAATGTGTTTTTTTTTTCTTTTGACCATATTATATTAAAATATTGCTCAAATTAATGAGAAAAGAAAACATCACAGTTTATTGGTATTAATATTGGTATTAAGCCAATTTAAACTAGTTGCTCAAAAAATCAAGTTTACACATTTTCCTTCTTGCATGAAACGAAAACTGCTAATGTGTTTGGGCTGCTCGACAAGTAATAGATGCAAATACACCAATCAGCCATAACATTAAATCCACTTGCCTTATATTGTGCAAGCCCCCCATCATTCTGCTGAAACAGCTCTGATTGTGGTGCACAGTGTTTTGACACCTCTATCAGAGTATTAACTCCTCTTGGACTACACAAGCTAACCTCCAGTCCCCACATGCATCAGTGAGTCTTGGGTGTCCATGTTCCTGTCACCAGTCCACCACCTCAGATCATTTTGATGTGTAGTATTTAAAGTGCATACTGGGAACACCCCACAAGAATCTGACATAAAGGAAACACACTTATCCAGCCATCATAGTTTGACCCTTGTCTAGTCACTCAGGTCTTTAACTAATTTAGCCTGTATCACGTTTAAGAGCTAACTGTTCATGTGTTGTCTAATTTCTCCCACCCTGAAACAAGACAAGATAATCAATGTTATTCACTTCACCTGAAAGTGTTTTTAACGTTGCGGTGGAACGGTGAACATTACCAACAGGCATCATTCAAACTACACACCTGAGTTGGTGTTGAAACAGGATTACCTATGTGGCCACATTACAGATTACATCAATAGCCTCACAGCATTAATGCAAAACTAAAGGAGGTCGGGTGGGGACTGAGTAAACTTGATTTCTGACTGAAACTTTGCTTTAAGCTGCTAATCGGAGGAGTATGCAGACTGCTTGAGAGGTGCAATAAAACAGCTCATATCAACATGTACCAAAATATCTGGGGACACAAACACATAACTCATGCGGAACAGCTGTAGGATGGAGCTGTTAGATGTCTTTTTTTTCAAAATATTTCTAGAGGGTTTGATCAGTGTTGGAAAAAGGACATTGAAAAGGATTCACATTCTCAGATCTGAAATATACATACACCATCTCCACTCGGTCACTGAAGCATTATTTAGTCCAACAGCTTTTAGGCTATTTTCTGTCTGTATTGTAAGGTTAATAGTTTTGAACCATTCTTCACAGAAATGCCAATGTGGGTTCGATCTGTCATATAAAAGTGATCCAGTCTCTTGGAGTCTGTTTCCATCCATTAAGATGAAGCATCATTGTTGGATAGAAGATCTTTTTCTTTGACCAATCCATGTCTTTGATCCAGGGTGGAAAAAATATCTAAAGAGACAAAAGAGAAGAGAATGCATGATATGAAAAAAACACAAACCCCATTTCTCTTTAAGCTTTATTTTACCCACAAAAATATATAGTGATTTTAATGTTTGTTAACTAATGTTAACTTGACCACACTTAAACTTAGAGTTTGAATTTGATGCCTGCAACACACTCTGAAAAGGAGTGAGGGTATTATAATTGGGTATTAAAAGGAGCATCTACTAAAGGCTTAGTCTTTAGTATACAGTACAGTACATGTAAAATATCCATTGGGGGTGGGAGGTGGGGGTGGGATTTGCATGCAGGCTTTGAATTTCCAAATTTTGAGCATTATTAGCTTCTGTTTCCTGGAGGATATCACTTTGTGTGAGCTCTTCTTTAAAAGGTGGATGCAAGCTCTATCTATTCACGAAGTTCCGTAGCGGTAGGTGTCATGGCCACTGAACTATGCCAGTAAGAGTAAACTCAGGGGCTATATGGATCGTAGGAATAAATCCGGTTGCACAGGGATTTGAAGGTCAAACTGTTACTCCTTTGCTAGTGAGAGATCTGGTAGTGTGAACACCCAGGACGCAGATCAGTTGTTTTGTTGTGTGTGAGGCTCCCGATCACAGGAACACAACTCTCTTAGTGTGAACACTAGAGATCGTTACAGTGTTGGTGATCTCATGATCTTGGCTTTAGGCTTTAGGAAATTTTGTGGTCTAAAATAAAATGTTAAAGTTCACAGCAAAGAGTTTGAGAACAGCAAAGCATAAGGGAACAAAATTAAATCTATTTTCCCTCATAAATATACAGTATATTTCTATTCTATATTTCTCTATATATAGTATGTATGGATATGATGTACATACAACAGTTAAATCAAGGTGGAAAAAAGATTCTAACCTTCCCAAACCTTCCTCACTGTGACCGGTCACTCTCAGCTTTGGTCTCTCCGTTCTGCTTGTCGCTGGACTTCTGCGAGAGTCGGGAGGAGACGGCTGCGGCCTGAGCCACTGCTTTAAAACTACGTTTGCGTTTCTGCACATTCTGCTCTGGGTGGAAGATGATGACGTAGACTTTGGGGATATAGAGCATCCCGAGTGAGACAGTGGCACTCAGGCTCATGGACACAGTCAGTGTAGTCGTCTGGATGAACATCTGGCTCAGAAGAGGAAAAAAAAAACAGATTAAAAGGCACTAGAGTCGTCTACGGACATGTATTGCATGACATTAGTGGGGATGCACTCAGTTTAAGCTTGAATCAATGTTCATTTCTCTTTCTGTGTTGTTATTATTATAGCTGCAATGGCCCAGTTATCCAGGCTATGCTGAAAAACCAATTAATCTGCAGGACGGATGGGGTATAATGATTACTCTTGATTGATAAAGACCTGTGACATGAACTATTCGCTAAACAATCAGCTTAGCACATATATTTGTATGCATTACTGCATAAGCTATGTGGAGCTCCAGAACACAATGTGTATTTCAGTATATTGAGCAAAAATGGCAAGATAAGTAGTTTCCATGTGAATGAAATAATAATCAGCAACCACTACTTTGAAATAAACTTGGTGGTGGGAATTAGATTAGTGTAGCCACAAATAAGTGCTTTTTCAACACCTTGAAAAAATGTGTGTGAGCAATATTACTAGAAGTGTGTTGTACAGCTCTGAATGTGAGATGACAGCAGTAGATTCCCCTCCAGTAATACACCAGAGATCATTCAGACATGCCCTTCACAGAATCATATTAACAGTGACAAAAGTAATGATTTAATCACGTGATATTAAGAACGATTCTAAAATAAAAAATGTGATGAACTGAAAATAGAAATAGTCTAATGAATGCAGAAAAACACAGTGACAGTAGTTACTTTAAAGGTACTTTAGAAAATAATAAAAGGCTTTCCATTTTTAACTCTAATTTTGTATATTAATATAAAATAATATAAAAATCTGTACGTAAACAGGACATTGTGAAATGTTCATATTACATAAAGCTGAACTGATGTTTTAAAATAGTGAAAAAAGGTTTTTGATGTGACAGTGTGAGCAGGCTTATTGATTCCCCTACACAGGTTTGCTTCCTTTAAGCAGCAATAAATCACTCAATGTATCGAGTGAAGTGGTTTATTGGTCCAGACTTTGGTGGGAGAAGCTCAGTGTTTTTTACTTTCTGCAAATCAAGCTCATATGTTCACTAAGGAAGAATGACTACAAATGAAAGTGCAATTTTTTTTGGAGTGAATATGGCATCAGATCTTTTTTGAGTTCTTAGCTTATAATCAGCAGAGCTCCCTCACATGTAAACAGATCAAACACTTGTAAGATGTGAAATAGTTTAAATACTACATTTCGTTATATATTATTTTATTTTGGCAGTTGCACACAGTAAGATGCACTGCAAAGCCCTTAGTTCCCTTACAAACCACCATTGCACATATAAATATTGATACACTATTATTCACTCACCCATCTAAATAATTATATTCATATGTTCTTATCACTTCCATGGCCACAGTTGTATAACTGTGTAACAATGTAAACATTTGTGAAAGAATGGGTCGCTCTCAGCAAACTCAGTTATGTAGCGTGGTACTGTGATATGATGCCACCTGTGCAACAAGTCCAGTCCTGAAATGACTAAATATTCCACATTCAACTGTCAGTTGTATTATAACAAAGTGGAAGTGATTGGGAACAACAGCAACTCAGAAGTGTTCGGCCACGTAAAATGGCAGAGCAGGTTCAGTGGATGCTGAGGCGCATAGTGCACAGCGGTCGGCAACTTTCTGCAGAGTCAATCGCTACGGACCTCCAAACTTCATATGGCCTTCAGATTAGCTCAGGAACAATGTGTAGAGAGCTTCATGGAATGGGTTTCCATGGCCAAGCAGCTGCAGATGCAGTGGTGTAAAGCGCCCCCACTGGATGCTGTCCCTGGAGTGACGAATCACACTTTTCCATCCAATCTAATTGACAAGTCTGAGGTTGCCAGGAGAACAGTACTTGTCTAACTGCATTGTGTCAACAGTAAAGTTTAGTGGAGGGGGGATTATGGTGTGGGGTTATTTTTCAGGAGATGGGCAGAGTCCTGACCTCAACCTAATAGAACATCTTTGGAATGAATTAGAGAGGAGACTGTGAGCCAGGCCTTCTCATCCAACATCTGTGTCTGACTTCACAAATGTGCTTCTGGAAGAATGGTAAAAAAAAATCCCATAAAAACTCTCCTAAACCTTCTGGGTCAAATTAAACAAAACCAGTCAAAAGATGAATGAAAGAAAAAAGAGAAACAGTCTGTTCATGAAAGTATGTTAATTATGGTTAATAAGTTTCAAGGCTAGAGGTATAGGCAGCAGATGAACATGATTGGTGGTGGCCAAATCAGTCCTAGATGAGCCACAGCTCTAACTGTGGTGAACTGTGTTCTGACACATTTCTATCAGAGCCACATTTCTATTTTATGTAACAAAAGCTCCTCTTTGGGATCATATCGGAGAAGCTACCATTGAAGAGGAGTCTCCAAATCTTCAAAACAGCAGGTCTTATGGAGTGTTCCAGGTACATCTAAAAAATTTTGAATATTGTGAAAATAATATTAAATATTAGTTAAATATTTCTTTACATTCCTTTCAGAAAATGAATTCCATATATTATAAAGATTCATTACACATAAATTGAAATATGTCAAGCCTTTATTTCTTGGAATTTCAATGATTATGGCTTTCAGATAATAAAACCCAAAATTCACAGCCTCAGAAAATTTGAGTATTGTGAAAAAGTTCAATCTTGGAAGCTAATTAACTTAAAATACCTGCAAAGGTTTCCTAGACCTTTAAATGGTCTCAGTCTGGCAGAATGAGGAGGGTAAGCCACAAAAGGTCATTGCTAAAAAAAAGCTGGTTGATCACAGAGTGCTATATCTAAGCATATTTATATAGAGTTGAGTGAAAGGAAAAAGTGTGGTAGTAAAAGGTGCGCCATCAACAGGGACAGCTGTAACTTTCAGAGTATTGTCAAACAAAATCCATTCAAGAATTTGGGGGAGCTTCACAAGGAGTGGACTGAGGCTGGAGTCAGTGCATCACAAGTTACTACACACGAATCCTAGATATGGTCTAGAAATGTCACATTCCTCGGGTCAAGCCACTCCTTAACATTCTGCTGACAAGTTTGATGGAGATGCTGATTTAATTTTCCAGCAGGATTTGGCACCTGCCCACACTGCCAAAGGTACTAAAAGATGGTTCAACAACCAGGGTGTTACTGTGTTTGATTGGCCAGCAAACTCTCCTGACCTGAACCCCATAGAGAATCTATGGAGTATTGTCAAGAGGAAGATGAGAGACACCAGACTGAACAATGCAGACGACCTGAAGGCTGCTATCAAAGCAACCTGGGCTTCCATTACACCTCAGCAGAGCCACAGGCTGATCTCCTCCATGCCACGTCACATTGATTCAGTAATTCATACAAAAGGAGGAACAACCAAGTACTGAGTGCATAGGAATGAATATACTTTTCAGAAGCCTGATATTTCTGTTTAAAACATACTTTTTATTGATCTTATGTGATATTCAAATTTTCTAAGACAGTGAATTTGGGGTTTTATTATGTGTAAGCCATAATCATCAAAATTCCAAGAAATAAAAGCTTGACATATTTCACTCAATGTGTAATGAATCTATATAATATATGAATTTCACTTTCTGAAATTTCGCTTTCTGAAAGGAATGTCAAGAAATATTTAACTTTTTTCACTATATTGTTTTTAATTTAGATGTACCTGTACATTTCCTGAGCCCATACTTGTGGAAATCCTTGACCCTGTTGCCAATTCTTTCTGGGATTACTTTTTGTAGGTACTAACTACTGTATAGCTGGAACACTCCATAACGCCTGCTGTTTTGTAGATTTGGAAACTTTAAAAAGGGGGAATTTCATTTCAAAACTTTGCCAGATGGCTTTTCTGACAAAACAAAGGCTGTGTGTAGTTATTTACAGGCTGAGTTTATCACCATAGTACATCCAGCTTAAGATATCAACCACAATCAAGCCACTGCAAAGGATTTAAAACACAGCAGCTAGGCTGATCTTTAAACAGCCAAAATGCACCCATGTCTGCTTAGCTCCTTCCACTGGCATTGCAGCACACATCAAGTTCAAGTCCTAGATGCTCATCCACAAGATCATCAACGGATCTGCTCCCAGCTACATGGAAACACTGATCCAGACCTACACACCCACCAGATCACTCTTTTAGCACTACAAGATAGTAATAGTTCATGTTGTTCATGCTGTAGCACTTGCTATCTATATTTAAAGCAATAGACTTGCCTATAAACACTTAATGATAATGGAATGTGTTCTACTCTTTCTATCACTCTCAGATAGTAATGTTGCAGGTCTTGCACTGTATTCAATGACTAAAAGAAATGTGTTAAACTTCTT
>JBBIGC010088515.1:0-10182 GCA_037576955.1 Lepidarchus adonis
CACCCTAATACAATAGTATCACCCAAATACAATAGTATCACCCAAATAAGGTACAATAGAATCACCCAAATACAATAATATCACCCAAAGGGTCTTCCTTTGTCTTAATATACCCAACACTTTTACACACCTACTACTGCCACTGCTATACATGCTTTATAATAACATCTAACCTACTGACTAACGCATGCTAGTGCTCTACAAAGACGCACACAGTGGCCTTAACTTACTCTCATTATTCTAACCTCACTGAAGTGTACAGTAGTGACAGTAGGCCTACCAGTTCACAATGTACTTAAATACTCATTTCACATCTGTATTAATACGTACTTTACACAATCAGTATACAAAACTACAAAGGTTCCCTGTATAAATGCAATGAAAGATCTTAATACATCCAGCTCTCATTGGCACAGACAATGGTGTTTGCTGAGCCTTAAGGCAGTTTACACATTAAACAGGACGAAATTTCATGAATGTTTCACAAAATTACATGACATTGGAAATATGAGGTATGTGATATATTTGACATTTTTGTTTCCTGATTGGTGAAATGCTTTCATTTTGTGGAGAAATATTGAGCCTGTTGTGATACCACACACAAATGTTTGTCTTGACATGTGAACATGTGAAAGTGTTGTATGTGAAAAGACCTTTATTATTCATTTAAATTCAATGCTAAAGCTCCAAAATGAGAGGTGTTTTAATCAGTACAGAAATTTCAAAATATAAAAAGGCAAACTGGTTCTAAATGGTTAGTCAGTGGCGGCAGATGTTTACTGACATGACAAAATGTTTAGAGGCCAAAAAAACAGCAGAAAATGTCATAAATATACAGTTTAAAAGCCTAGTTTCATTCAAATGGACAAAATTTATTAAGATTTAAATATCGCATGTTTGGCACAATTTCTTTTAAATTTTACACAATATGTAAGTATTTCTGGAAACTATAAAATCTAAAAACATCTTTGTAGTTATTTATTTATTTATTTAGTAATTTTTTTGGACCTATCTAACACTGATTAGCTTTCTAGGAAACATTGCGTCATATAGAATTGCTCTTTTTGATGGCTTCAACATACACAACAGCAGTAAACACATGGACAAGGTGACTACATTGATGGTGCCTTAGCACAGTGCACTATTAACCCCCCCTCTCACCCACCAATCCACATGAACTCTTATTCAACACTAACAGTGGAAAAACAGCGAAAACCAGCACAACCCCCCTTTTCCCCTCCCTGTAAGCACACAGGCTCGCACACACTGCATGTGCTCATCTTGCCTATTACCGTAAAGCTTTTAGTAGGCGTTCAACTGCTTTCTACTACTGTATATGACAGTAAATACGCTTATAAAAAAACAACAACCCAGCAGTGTAACCACACATTTTCTTAAGTTGAGTACACCGTAAGTTGAGGACCCCTTGTATAAGCAGCTATAGCTGCTAAACCACCGGGACACTGAGGACCACTGAGGACCGCAGGCCGTGAATCATTTTGTTCCAGGCCACACAGAAAGACTTGACACCTTTTTAAAAATATGATGTTTTATTTCCATGTTTTGCCACTAGGTTGAAGTTTGGCAACTCACTTCATTGCCAACTACAATTAAGCAATTTTCCCTTTCCTGCTGGTCTGTGTCGTTCAATTTTTGTTAGCACTAAAATTTCTAATTTACTTGCATATTAAGAAAGATGTTACTGTATTTATTTATATGTTTATTTTAGAATTTTATTTCATTACTTGGTTGGTTATGTTGACTATAACGTCGTTACTCTTATCAGTTCTCCCCCTACTTTATTTATGTATTGATGCATGAAAAAAATATGTCCCTTGTCAACAGAAGTTCTGGCCCAGGCATCACTTAGGTTCCCTTAAGCAAGGTACTGCCCTACAACACTGCTCCCTGGGCACTGTTGATAGTCACATTTTGTCATGAACTTTGTGTTTACAATGCCAAATAGTCACTTTCACATAGCTGAACTTCTAATATAAAATGATTATATATTGTAACATTGATTGTTTAATGATTAGTTAAGTGAACTGAATCTTTGAAATGATGCCAGAGACACTTTTTGTACAAAGTCCTGCACATAGACTCTGTTTGAACATTATTTAAGTGACCTTATAGAAGCCTGTTGCCCAGCAAGTGTTGATATTCACTCTCTTGAAACAGTGTGTATTTGAATCTGCCCATTGAAGCTGAGCCTCAGCCGTGTTCTATGGGCTGTTCTTCCACTGACTCCCACAATCACGTTCCTGCAGTCTGCGCTGTCTCTCAGAAGCAGCTTGTGCTAAATAAACAAACCAGGCCTGGGTGCAGTAATACAGAGCAGATATTTCAAACTTTGTAATTGCTACTGATTTGCAGTATTAATTACAAGCAAAACAGACACATTGTTAACGATTCCCGAGCTGGGTTATGTGAACTGAGGGAAAAAACGATTTCTTTCTAATGCTTGGTTTAGTGTACCCTTGCCTTAGTAACAGCATCATATCGTTTTTAGAGACACTGTCAGTTTAAGCCCAGTCTTCTATTGGTCACTCTTCTCTTATTGTTATCAAGGCAATAGAACAAGTATTGGAGGGAAAACTGCAACTACTGTATTTGTTTGTCTGCTAAGCTTTATTATTAATTTGACATGTTTTACTTACTTACTCTGAGGTGGAAACATTATGGTTACACTGATGATTATGATGGAAAAAAATATTCAGCTTTAAATATTCAATGGGTGGTAACAGTTGTGGGACTGAAAAAGTAATTCTAGCTTTCTGCAAATCCAACATCTGAAAATTACTATGTCTGTTACACTATTCTAAAGAAACATGGAAGGATCAAATTTGCCCATGTTTTTATTTATGGCCCAAACTGAGGGGCTGGCTCTAATAGTAATGGATTGTCACGGTTCTCCCCATACTACTGACGAGTGGAGACTGCTCTAAGACTACAAGGAGAGCTCTGCTTCCTCTAAAATGTCAAATAAATGCTCAGATATATATGTCGTATTTATATTATTTTTAGAAACATGTTGATGATGCACTTGTTCATATTTATCTACGTATGTACGTAGATTGTCTGATGCGATTGACTTCTTGTACATTTCCGTGGCAGTGAAGTGCATTAACACGTATAGAAGCGCAGCTTCACTGGACTAATATGAAGCAGAATTTTTTTAATGCAGACAATCTCAGCATCTCTGGAAGTCAATGGAACAGTGGGCGGAGCAGGATGCTGGGCTGCTGAATGCTGATTGGACAAACTATCTAAAAGGCAAACCCCCCTTTTGATAGACAACATTTTTAATGTAATGTGAAAGTGATTATTTGTCATTGTGAACACACCCCTGCACCAGAACAAAATGCGTTCTCTGCATTTAACCCATCACACATGCACACATGCAGCAGCCAGCAGCTATCAACAGCGCCCGGGGAGCAGTGAAGTGGGGACGGTACTTTGCTCAAGGGAACCTCAGTGGTGCCCGGGCTGGGACTTGAACCTGCAACATTCTGATCTCAGGGGCAAAGTCCTAACTGCTAGGCCTCCATGTAGACCAGCGTTGTTTGGATTTAGAGCTAATTTCCATAAAATAACATAACATGCAGACCTACAATGAGCTTCCCCTGTTTGAAGGACTAGCAGTCCCCCTGCTACTGACCTATTATGTTGAGAAAATGGTTCATGATTTAGAGATGTCACTTTAAATTAATGGGTTGGGTGAACCACTTCTAGATGGTAATAAATGAATGGGGATGATGTAGCATTAATAAAACAGGTTGTGTGTCACTATCCTGACTTGAGCTTTACTGATACTCAGCCACATGTGAAATGGTCTTTGTTCAAAAATATTTTAGTATTTTCCAAGTAAAATATGAAATGCTTTAAATCTACACATTGCAATTTATATACATTTGAATGTACACACTTTACTTTGTAATGCTATTTAATGTTTAATTGCTAATTACATTTAATTGCTAATTAAATGTCATTACTAAGTGAAGAGTCAAAATGATAAATTGTCTTAAATTATCGCTGAATCTCAGGCAGTAAGCTGAAAAATGGAAGTAAAAAAATGCCACACTGTATTTTCTACTATATATTTTACAAACAGCTACTGCCGACCTAATAACCTAATACTAGACTATTGGTAACACCACTAATATCACTTGCTATGAACCTACTGTTACTGTTCCTTACAGTCTCTATTAACCAACTTCCTACCTTACTAGAACTTCCACCAACATATGTCCACCCATACACACCACTTCCACTTCCTGTCCTCCCAGATAGATCTGAAAGCTGCTGTGCTTGTCTTAGCCATCTCTAATTAACTGCAGTTCAGCAGCACTGAAAAGGCAATCTCTTATATGCTTGGGATTATCCCTCTCCTTAAAAAGGAAAGCATTTTGTTTTGAATTTCTCTGCAAATCATCCAGAGTAATCCTGACACCATCTGTGAGGGAAATGTTGGGGGGTGAGGGGGTGGTGTGGTCTTCAGGCATCTGCATGTGATTATGCCTCTCTTTCATTCTTGTTAAACCTTTAGGTCATCCAATGTAATTCTTTAGGCTTGGAGGATGTCCTTAATGGCTCTGGGATGTAATTCAGGCAAAATATCATGCATCAGATCAGTGTAGCATACAAATAGACGGTCGGAATAATGTTCAGGAGCATTGACTAGACCAGAAACTATCTGCCTTGTGCCTTACTATACAAACATTATGGCCAGTGGACTGTCCACCAAAATCCTTTATCACAGTAGAATCCGAATGTAAGAATAATCCTCTTTGGGAAACTCTAATGAACAGCTACCTACTTCAGTTTATGGACATTTTAAAAGGCCTTGGGGAGAATATGCTGAGAACAGTGTTGTAACAATAAGCATTACTTTGTTAAGTCACTCATAGGTGATTTTGCTGTGAGTATTTGAGATTTTTGCTGTGAGTATTTGAGATTTTTTCTGTGACTATTTGAGATTTTTGCTGTGAGTATTTGAGATTTTTGCTGCTAGTATTTGACATGTTTGCTGCTAGTATTTGAGATTTTTGCTGAGTATTTGAGATTTTTGCTGTGAGTATTTGAGATTTTTGCTGTGAGTATTTGAGATTTTTGCTGCTAGTATTTGAGATGTTTGCTGCTAGTATTTGAGATTTTTGCTGTGAGTATTTGAGATTTTTTGCTGTGAGTATTTGAGATTTTTGGTGTGAGTATTTGAGATTTTTGCTGCTAGTATTTAAGATTTTAGCTGTGAGTATTTGATATTTTTGCTGTGAGTGTTTGAGATTTTTGCTGTGAGTATTTGAGATTTTTGCTGTGATTATTTGAGATTTTTGCTGTGAGCATGTGAGATTTTTGCTGTGAGTATTTGAGATTTTTGCTGTGAGTATTTGAGATTTTTGCTGTGAGTATTTGAGATTTTTGCTGTGAGTATATGAGATTTTTGCTGCTAGTATTTAAGATTTTAGCTGTGAGTATTTTAGATTTTTGCTGTGAGTGTTTGAGATTTTTGGTGTGAGTATTTGAGATTTTTGCTGTGAGTATTTGAGACTTTTGCTGCTAGTATTTAAGATTTTAGCTGTGAGTATTTGAGATTTTTGCTGTGAGTATTTCAGATTTTTGCTGTGAGTATTTGAGATTTTTGGTGTGAATATTTGAGATTTTTGCTGTGATTATTTCAGATTTTTGCTGTGAGTATTTCAGATTTTTGCTGTGAGTATTTCAAATTTTTGCTGTGGGTATTTTAGATTTTTGCTGTGAGCATTTGAGATTTTTTCAATCATTTGTTTATCACGTTACCAAATTACCAATTAAGCAGCTTAATGGGATCCTATTGACTGTGAATATGGCAGTCTAACTACTGTCAACAGCAGTCGCTCTTAGCCATGACTCTTCACACCAGAAATGCTACATACAATTTAAAAATAATTCTTGTCCCTATCATAAGCCTCAAATGTAAACTGAGAAATCTGTGTTATGGAAAAAAGTTTATAAGCAGTTTAATGCTAGTGCTAAAAAAAACTATTGCAATTCCACAGGGATTACAGAAAGACTGAGGTCTCTAGAGCTTGTTCACAGTATCATGATTAGGGTTTTATAATATCTAATGTATTTCCCCAATGATAGGTCACAGATTATAAATTGATAAAAACATGAAAACACATTCACTAAAAGTATAATTCAGTTCAAAATGATAACATGCCCAAATGATTAGCTGAATTTAAATGTACTGCTTACTGCAGCAATTAACAGTTCAAAAAGCAAGGTGAAGCAAAGACAGATCAGTGACGATGTTCTCTCGCTTAAATGGCGCCGCCACATCGAGCGTCTCTTAAACTTTTTCGCCTCATTGCCACATTACAATACATCCTAGTATATAATAATATTAAATTTAACAGAAATAAAAGGAACAAATGTTTATTGTTGGTTGGAAAAGTTTTTGATTTTCATTTTTGAACGACTGGAGGGTTGGGTTTTGGCAGTACAGCGATCAAACATCTGTCTACATGGAAATTCTTTTGTATAAAATTAGCAACAATGAAATACAAAAAATATTAGTCTTACCTTTCTTTAAATCCTTCAAAATCAGATCTGTAAACATTGTCAGTTGCAACCTGTGCTGCTTTTGAATGAATTACTGCATCAGTGTGACGTGGCATGGAGGAGATCAGTCTGTGTCTCTGCTGAGGTGTAATGGAAGCCCAGGTTGCATTGATCTCAGCCTTCAGGTCGTCTGCATTGTTGGGTCTGGTGTCTCATCCTTCTCTTGACAATACTCCATAGATTCTCTATGGGGTTCAGGTCAGGAGACACCCTGGTCATTGAACCAGCTTTTGGTACCTTTGGCAGTGTGAGCAGGTGCCAAGTCCTGCTGGAAAATGAAATCAGCATCTCCATAAAGCTTGACAGCAGAAGGAAGCAAGAAAATTTCCAGGTAGATGCTGCATTGACTGTGGACTTCAGAAAACACAATTGACCAACATCAGCAGATAACATCATCAACCAAATCATCACTGACTGTGAAAACTTCACACTGGACTTCAAGCAATGTGGATTCTGGGCTTCTCCATTCTTCCTTCCTTTCCAAATTATATATAAAATTTTCATTCATCTGAAAAGGGTTGGACCACTGAGCAACAGTCTAGTGCTTTTTCTCCTTAGCCCAGATAAGACACTTCTGACGTTGTCTCTGGTTCAAGAGTGGCTTGGCACAAGGAATGTGACATTTGTAGTCCAAGTCTAGGATTCATCTGTGCGTAGTGGCTTGTGATGCACTGACTCCAGCCTCCGTCCTTTCCTTGTGAAGCTCCCCCATATTCTTTAATGGATTTTGCTTGGCAATCTTCTCAAGGCTGTGGTTGCCCCTGTTGCTGGTGCACCTTTTCTTACCACACTTCTTCCTTGCTTGGATACAGCTCTGTGAACAACCCAGCTTCTTTACTAATGACCTTTTGTGGCTTACCCTCCTTATGAAGGTGTCTTATGAAGGTGTCTTATGAAGGTGACTTGTGTAATTTTCAGCAGTCTTTCCCAGGATTGTGTAGCCTCCAGACTCAGACTGTGACCATTTAAAGGCTCAGGAAACCTTTGCAGGTGTTTTGAATTAATTAGCTGATTAGGGTGTGACGCCATGTCTTTCCAAGATTTCCAAGACAATATTCAATTTTGAATTTTGAAATTCCAAGACATAAATGCTTGACATATTTCACTCTATGTGTAATGAATCTATATAATATATTGATTACACTTTCTGAAAGTTATGTCAAGAAATATTGAACTTTTTCCACTATATTTCAATTTTCTGAGAATTTTGAGTTTTATTATCTGTAATCCATAATCATTGAAATCCCAAGAAATTAAGGCTTGACATATTTCACCCTTTGTGTAATGAATCTATATAATATATAGATTTCACTTTCTTTTCTAAAAGGAATGTCAAGAAATTTTGAACTTTTTCACAATATTCAAAATTTGTATGTACCTGTATATTGAATAGGGTGCAGAAATAGGCCTGCTGTGGGCCTCTATATAACATGATCAATCACTTATTATTGGATGGCTTGGGCCCCAAGTAATATAACTGATGTGAACTGAGATGTTAGTTTAGTGTTTATTTTCGAAAAACTAAACACAATGCTTTATGCTTTAAGTGTTAATGAAAATATGCATTAAATATTATTACATATTGTAAAATGTAAAGACATGATTATAATTTAAATCTCATGAGCCCCAGTGCTACTGCATAAACCAGTTTACTGCTAGTCATTCCCCTGACTGTTTGATTCTCTGTAAAATTGTTATTAGAAAGTGTAGTGGTCAAATTATTTTAAAATGTAATTGCGATTAATCGCATGCTTTCAAATATGTTATTGCAATTAATTGCAATACATTTTTATTGGGGCAAAGTCCTAACCACTAGGCTGCCACTGCGCACAATTTCACACCAAATATAGATTTTTAAGTCAAAAAAGACATTTAAAAGGATGTATACATTGCATACTAAATGTACTTATCGTGATTGATCCATTGTTTGCGATTGCATACTGTCCAGTGCAGTCTGTCGTGCATTACCAGAGCTCAGGCTTCGACTGCCAAATGTGTGATTGGATAGCATGGATATCTTACAATGGATGTGCTATGGTACTTATTAAACTCAGTCTTAGTTTTTTCAAGTCATCAAGTCATCAAGTCAATTTTTAAATTACATTTCCCTTCAAGAGGCCATTCCCAGTCACTAACATATTAACTATGTGAAGCCTATATGTTGCACATAAATTATGAAGTCAAAGGGCCAAATGAAACCTGCTTTAACAAAAAAATAATAATAATGGCATTGAAGTGAGATTGTCTTAATGCATTATTATTGTGTTAATTTAGCCCTAATACAGAATAAAAAATATGCTGCTTGAATGTCCTACAAGCTACAAATGTTTTAGTCAAATCTGTGGTAAACATGTCTCATTGTACCTTATACAGTACTCTGCAAAAGACAGAGAAATATATATTTAAGAGTTTTTTAGACAGGCGATAATTGTTATTTTTTTATTTTCAGATCACTAACATTTGAATCAATACAAATAAAATTAATTGGGCTCCCACCAGACAAGCTAGCCTTCACACGTGCATCAGTGAGCCTTGAGCACCCATGACCCATGTTGCTACAATTTCTTTTGTTGTTCTTCCTTGGATCACATCCAATGTGATTAGGGCTGTGTTGTAAACTTCTTGATTACATTGCGCACAGTGGACAAAGGAACATGAAGATCTCTGGAGATGGACTTTTAGCCTTGAGATTGTTGATATTTTTCCACAATTTGTTCTCATCTCTCATACAATTCTCTGTTCTTCTTTCTGTTCTCCATGTTTAATGTGGCAAACACAGACACACAACAGAAAGTTGGAGACAACTTTTCTGCATTTTAAATTGCTTCAGGTGTGATTGCTATATTGCCAGCATCTGTTTCTCAACACACATTATTTTAAACAAGCACCTTGGTAATGACACACCTTTTTATAGACCATTAGTTGGGACTGAACCAGCTGATATTAATTTGCACTAAGTTGCTTTCTAATTATTGTCCATGCCTTTTTGCACCTTAATTTCTCCTAAATTTCACCTTAATTGCACCCTAATTTCTTCATGTTTTCTTAATTTCTTAATGTGTTCTTAATATCTTAATGTGTTATATTATATATTAATATTATACAATATTATTCCCTCTGTCAATTAATATACACTTATATTAAGTTTATTACACATAACTTAATATGTGGACATCTATGGTATGGTTTCTACTACTGACATCCGGTGAGAATTTCATGTTTATATATGGGGGTTCTTGACTTATAACATACTCTAATTGCGAATATTTGTGCTTACGACGCTGCCCAAAACCCTTTTTTTTTTTTTTTGCTTTTTTTTAGTGCGAAAAGTGAAAGTACCTTTTAAAAAATGCTCAAAAATACAATGCACAGCCTCAAGTTGGTGAATGTCTCCCAGTGGTGGACTGACAGAGGAATAGCCTCAGGGCAAAACACAGTAGACGCTTATGCAACTTACAATACATGACGAGGAATGGAACCCTGTCACTGGTCGAGGTCGAGTATAGATTTATTTGTGTGTGTGTGTGTGTGTGTGTGTGTGTGTGTGTGTGTGTGTGTGTGTGTGTGTGTGTGTGTGTGTGT
>JBBIGC010088546.1:0-10181 GCA_037576955.1 Lepidarchus adonis
CTATAAAAATACGCAGGTACTGCATCTCCGTATACGTTCCGTTAATTTTTGAGTATGTGCACAAAAACCGACGCAAGGAACGCAGAATATGGACCGCAGCTCTACGTACGTAAATACGTTCATTAATGACTTCCTGTTTTCTTGGTGTATAAATATGACGTGACCCAGAGTCTTATTTCCCTTAGCCACTCTTCAACATGGGAAAGACAAGAAAACATGTGGTTCAAGTAAAACAGATGTGTGTTGACCTTCAGTCAGTTAATGGCTACTAGAAAATAGCTGATCACTTAAACCTGCCTGTATCTACAGTCAGAGGAAAAATAAAGACGTTTAAAACAACTGGAACAGTTACAAACAAGACTGAACAAAGACCCAAGTTTATTTTGCCACCATGAACATGAAGGATGGTAAGAGAATTTTTAAAAAGCTCACTGATCGAGAACTGCACTAAAGGGTGGTGTCTTTGGGTCACAAAGTCTCCTTGACAACCATAAAATGCTGTCTCCATGCCAACTAGCTGTTTGGGAGACATGCAAGAAAAAGCCTTTTCTCACCTACAATAACACATGTAATTGTCTGGAGTTTACAACATGGCACTGGGACTTGAACTGGGACCATGTACTTTGGTTGGATGAGACTTTTGGCAACAGACATTCTAAATGAATCCAAGGATGAGTATGTGGAAAAGCACCTCATGACCCACTGTAAAGTATGGTGGAGGATCTGTGATGCTGTGGGGCTGTTTCTCTTTCAAAGGCCATGGAAGTCTTGTTAAAGTGCAAGACATCATGAACTCTTTGGCATATCAGGACATTATAAATCAAAATCTGGTGAAGAAGCTGAAGAAGGGTCATCATTAAGTCTTCCTGCAGCACAATGACCCTAAACATATGACAAAATTTACACACAAATGGCTCAGCAGACACAATCAAGCTCCTAATATGACCATCTCAGTCCCCAGACCTGAACCTCATTGAAAACCTGTGGGGTGAGCTGAAGAGAGGACCAAGGACTCCCCGGACAATAAAAACATAGGCAAAATTAGTAGGAGTGCCAATATTTGTATTTAAAAAAAAGTGTAAAAACAACAACAAACAAACCCAAACAAAAATAAATATATATATATATATTTGTTTTTATGATTTTGAATTTGATGCAGGAACATGTCTTAAAAAGTTTAGATGGATAAAAAAGGGGTGGAGAAATAAGTGGTATATATCTTACATAAAAGTTAATTGCATTAATTGGCAACAGGTCAGTAACATGACTGTATAAAAAGAGCATTTATATTAAATGATCTACAGTGTATAATATCAAAATACTCCGAGAATAGGGAGAGTTCTCTGTGTGCACATGGCTGAATGTTAGTATTGGATGCCTGTGATCTTCTGTCCCTCAGGCAGCACTACATTAAACACGGGCATGAATGGGACAACTTTCCATTACTACAAGTCCAGCAACTGCACTTTTCAGTTGCCAGACACATATTGACTGTTATTGAAAGAAGGGGTGACGCTACACTCTGGTAAACATGACCCTGTCCCAACTTTTTTTTATGTGTTTCTGCTGTCAAATTCAACACAACCTTATTTTTTACTTAAAATAGTTCATTTACTTGGTTTATACATCTGGTATGTGAATGGAATATGGGTTTATGAGATTTGCAAAACATTATATTGTGTTTTTATTGCCATTTTTTGGAATTAGAATTGTGTTTATACTTAATTATAATTTTACTGCCAGATGAATAATGACATTGATGACCTTGTTACAGTGGCTCCTGTTAGGAGGATGTATTAGGCAGCAAGTAAACAGTCAATTCTTGAAGTTGATGTGCTGGAAACAGGAAAAATGTGTGAGGGTCAAGATCTGAAGGCCAGACTATGATGACGAAATGCAGATTTAGATGCATGCATCATGAACACCCAAGGCTTACTGATGTGTAGAGCGAAGGATAGTCCGCCTGGTCCAAACTCACAGAAGAGCCGCAAAAAGTGGCTTCTTCTCCTGTGCTGGACCACTGCCGTGTGGGATGATTTTCTTTTCCCTCTTCCATCTAATGAATCAGAATTCCGGTTTACACACAAGGATCTGACTCCACCAGGAGGAGGAGATTTTCCTTCTAGATGCTGGAGGAAGCTCTGGATGTTCCTGCAGCAGACAGTGGTCAGGTCTATCCGATGCTGGGCTTTCCTCTTAATGAAGATCAAGTGGTTTCCTTTGAAGACACGTGATCTTTGTGTGCTTCCTGTTTAAACAGAATGCGTTAGTGTGAGTATGGATTTCAGGGTGAAATCCTGAGCGGCAGTGGAAACAGAAGACCTCAGTGTGAGCGTTTTGTCTGGGGTAACAATCCAGCAGGTTGTTTCTGTTTGCTGGGGGAGCTGCTGCAGTGTCGAAGCATCTGCAGGAGTTCCATATACGCCAGGGCATAAACATTGGTCCCGGTGGCATGCCAAGGGGGAGCTCAGTGAAATGTAAAAAGGCCCTATGGATTTATAGCGTTTGAAAGGCTGCCAAATGCATTCTCCTGCACATCTAGCCCAGAAAACACACACACACTCCCACACACAACCATTCGTATTACTATCTTTGTGGGAGGCTTCTCTGTTCTACGGGTGTGAACTCTATTGTGCTGCACCCAAACTTTAAGCTTCTTGTATCCACTCTCATAAAACATACACCGTTTTCTTCTTTTGTTTTTATTTTTTTTATTATTTTCTGCACATTCTGCCTGTAGCCAACTCAATTTTTTATTTAGTAGCAGTAAATAGAACCATAATGAACCATGAAGGGGGACTGTTTTGCAACACAACCTTGTTAATATATGACTTAGACCCAAAACCACCACCATTCATTGGTAAAACAACGTCTTGGGCATCAGGCAGCATCTCAGGTCCGTAAATGGGGCCTTTAAAGCCTAACTTGTCAAATGACGTCTGGTTCCATTGACTATCACTGTGAGAAGTTTCTTTAATCAGCCATAACACCACTGCCAGGTAAAGTAAAGTTGACTTACTAGTTATTTCATTATGTGAGGGGGCGGGATATATTAGGCAGCAAGTGAGCAGTCGGTTCTTGAACCTGTTGTGCTGGAAGCAAGAGCATAAGGATCAAATCATGGTTAGAGCATCTTCAGGTCTTATGTCTGTCAGGAAGGCAGCAGTTAGTCCCTACCAACTGGTGAAGCCAGTGGTGAAAGGGTCATGGGTGCCCAAGGTGCATTGATGGGATTGGAGACTAGCCCGTCTGGTCAGATCCCAATTTCAGGATCATAGGTACCTAGTCAGTATTAGGCAAATAGTCCTAATCTTTTGGCCGATTGGTGCATTTTCACAAAACCTAATCTTGACTGAGATATTTGGTCCCCACAAAGCTCTAAATACACACACCCGCACAGACACACAACCCAACTTACGCTCTTGTGCTCCTTGTAGTTGAGGAGACATCAAAGCGGCACCTCCCACCTCATTAAGAACGGCAGAAGCTAATTATAACATCTGTATGTCTCAATCTGTGTGCGGCCGTGTGCTGGTTATCATTAGCACTGTTCCCCAGCGGAGGCCGGGCTGTGTGCACCACCTCTACTCTCTCTCTCTCTCTCTCTCTCTCTCTCTCTCTCTCTCTCTCGCTGTCTCTCTGTGACTAATGTCTGTCTCTGACTTTACTGCGCAGCGAAGGAGACAGATAGTCTTTCAGTTAGAGATCACAGAGCCAAAGAGGCAGATTCACTTTGCCGTCTGACTCGCCGCCTTAATCCAAATATGTCACTGTCACTTCTCCTTTAAAGCGCCATGTCTAGCAGCAGCCGCCGCTGCAGAGAGCTGTTTAGTCCTAGCGTGAGTCACAGCCTGCACAAACAGGTCAGATTAGTAGCAGATCGGTCCCCTCACTCTTTCACCCTGGGGCGTCCAGGCTGAGCCCCGCAGCGGGGTGTCCGATATTCATGGCAGGGGTTTGGGCTGAGGGGACTCTGAATCTGTCCGTCATTCTTTAGCCCATTTTAGGACTGTGTTTATCTTAATGTCATTTAAAAAAGGTTCTTTCACATTTGAAGCTTTTAGTCAATCCGAATCAAACTGCTTTGTTTAATCAGGGGTGGAGGTGTGTGAGTTCTCTGAGAGGATGTTCTTATAGTACAAAAGGACTTTCAGCCCAAACAGTTCATTAAAAGCAGCTACACACTGGGGAGCTCCCCTGAGACCTACACAGCTTCTAACTTTTATGTTTGCAGTCATGGCCGATGGCTGGTATAATGGCCGCATAGCGGAAAGTGTAGGACGCCCTGATCAGAGCACTTAAATGTCAAAATCAGGTTGTAGGCTGAGTAAAGATTGAACTTCACTGTCCATTCATTTGTTTGTTTGTTTTTTCCATGAATTTTAGCATTGATAGTGTTGTTTACATGGTTAGTTCAAAATGGCCGCCACAATCACAATATACTTTAATCCTTACCACTTTTGTCTTGACCAGTCGCTCTGGATTTTCTTATGGACCAATCACTGTACAGTTTTGACTGGACCAATCACTGTACAGTTTTGACTGGACCAATCACTGTACAGTTTTGACTGGACCAGTCACTGTAAACATTCTTTTGGACAAGTGACCATGCATATTGTGTGAACCAATCACTTTTGATTTTCATATGGACCAATTGCTGCACATTTTGTCATACAGCAGTTCTAAAACTTGTAAAAGTTCCACTGATTTAAAAACACTTTATTGAACCTCAATCCAACAAAAAACCATATGTGCTCTGTGAGACTGAGCTAAAGTTGCAAGAAAAGGTTGCACACATCTTAAACATGTTGATAATATTGATAATAGCACTTTTATTCTGCTTTTGCGGGAAGGCAGCACATCTCTGTAACCCGTGTGTAAAAATAGTATATTATTAACGAGCTTTAGCACATCCAGTGTATAGAATGAGTTATGAGGCTATTCTGAGGAAGCATGGAGGCTATTCAATGCAGCAAATCTGTAATGATATGGATTACATTATACAGGCTAGAAGTATATATTTAGAGTTCTAAATTTCTTTTCTTTTGACCCAGCTTCATTCAGACTTGAACACAAAGACTATAGTGGTGCTTGAAAGTTTGTGAACCCTTTTTATATGAAAATGACCTAAAATCTCATCTGTAGATGAACAAAACCCATTTAAACAAATGATACAGAATATATTATACTTAGTATTTATTTATTAAAAATCCACTTATTTGTGTGTGGCAAAAGTATCAAGTCTGACCTCCTTGTGCAACAGGTAACTGTTGATCAGTCCTGCACATTGACTTAGAGGAACTTTAGAGGATTTCTACACACAGATTGGATGTTGGTGGTTTTCCTCATACAAACCGCTCGCTTTAGAACTTTCCACAACTTCTCAATTGCATTAACAAATGTCAAACAGATGAAATAAATAAAGTATTTTTAGTGTGATGTGTACCCATTAAAGCACTGTCAGCATCGCTACACGATATTTCAGTATGTGAAGTTTATTTACAGACATAGGGAAATAGACTGCAGACAGTACTGGAGACACATTTAGGTAAAGTAAGTGAAAATGTGATGCTTTCTAGTTTTTACAGAAAGTTTCCTTGAGGTGTGTTCACTCTGCTGTCGTATTGACCAGATAATAATCACAATTATGAGCAAATGTCAGCTCCTCCATCACACATGACTGGTTTTCCTGCAGACTAAGGTTTTATTTCCAGATGTTTTCAAAGGGAGAGATGGGTTTTACAGTAGGTGCCCTGTCTGAAGCAGTTGGTAGAGTATTTGGACCAGTCAGATAAATGGTAGGGTGGGCTTCACATAGCCCACCCAACATAGCCACATAGTATTTAAATCTCCTGCCTGTACATATCAAAATTGCACAGATGATTGATGGTCCTAATGCGGTTGTTGCTTAGCAACAGGGAGACGTGCAGACAGAAGCATCCTTCAGAGTGCGAGGGAAATCCGTGCACATTGGATTTTGTTGAACTGTTCCTTTAACCGAACCAGTGGACGGACTTTTTAGGAGCTGAACTTCCGCGGCCTCCAGCAGGCTTCGGTAATTAGCTGGTGAGTCGAGTCAGGTGTGTTAAATGAGGCAGAATGCTGCCCTCCTGGGCTGGAGGCTCACACCCATGCTTTAGCACCTTGTGGGGCCTTGGCTGGGTACACAGCCATAAGAGTGCTGGGCTGGAAGAGAGGGTGCGGTGAGGGGGTTAGACCCCAGGGGGAGCTACTCACCCAAGTGAAAAGCACCTCTAGCTCTTAGCCTGCCCCGGCACTGCTGCTGCTGTCCTCTGATAACCGCACCTGGAAAACATGGCATTTACAGCAGTAGTGATCCCTGTGTTGTGGCTCACTCCCAAAAGCACTTTTTGAGGCAGAAAAACAGCCCTAATGGTAGAAAGACTGTTGCTATCTGGCATTTTTCAAATCGGTGTGTCTACATCAAGGGGCCTTTTTTGTGCACATCCAGTTTCTGCTGTTGCTGATAATGGACTTGCGTTTTAAGTCATTTTCCCAAATAAATAAATAAATAAATAAAACAATGATAAGACGACGAATTTGAATGAATTGGCTTTTGTTGGCAGGCACTTCATATAGTCACAATATCAGTATTGCTATCATGCTGTTACAGGTGGCTTTTAATATATTAAAGGGCCCTCATACCTTTTCTGTCATTAAAAATGCTCTGAAAATAATATAATTAAGATTCATATGTACTTTCACTATACCCATCTATACAACCCATATGTCATTGCTGTTGGAACAAAACCATATATTTTTTGTCATGTTTTACCACCTGACATTTATATTGGGTCCATTTTGTGATGAATGGACCAGCAGAAATGTTTTAAACCATTTACCGAAAGCACATTTTATATTAACCTCCAGTATTAGTAGACTTCTTGTAAGGCTGTGATTTTTGAGATTTTGGAGTAATATGGAATCGAAGCTGCAAAAACAGCCGCTTTTTAAATCACACTTTTCGTGATGTCACAATATATATATGTTGTTATTCACACAGAATATTCATATCTTTTATACATTGTGAGCAACCTGTGAGTAACACATTATTGTATTTCAATCTACCAATCTAACTGTAGAACAGTAATGTAAACTGCACTCGAAGGCTGAAGTAAATACAAACGATGCAGCTGTTATAAAAAAATATAATTGATGCTGCATCACTGAAAATGCTTTTTTGTCATGCTCCAAGGCCGGGTAATTTGAAAGTATATGGGCAATAATGTTGCTGAAATAGGAAAGGGTGAGGAAGACGTACGGCGCGTGTGGTGTAGATCATTTCAGCGGTGTGGGGAGAGGAGCGGCTGCCGTTATGTTTAATGGAGTGGGTTATTGCAGCTGAGCTTCGGCAGTGTAACTCACCAGGCTCTCGCAGTGCCTTCACTCGTTTCTCACTTCCGCTCTCTCTTTTTTTACGTCAAAAAGAATGCCCAGATCACATTAACACTGCTGATCATTGATGAGTCATTTGGCTGAAACTTTGACTTAATTTTCATCTTGTTTTATTTTTTATTTTTTGGGGGGGTGAGGGGGGGTGGTGTTTAAAAATATAATAATACAATCTTTGTTTAAGTAAAAAATATTGTTGATTTTGTCCATGTGCCTTATGTATGAAAAATAGCAATTCTAAATTAACTGTTGTAAGTATTAATAAAGTATTAGTAACTAGTCTCATTTTGCTCAGGTTTGAGTAAGAGTCTTAAATAATCATGTTTCATTGAACAGCTTGTTTTTTACTGACATTTTATGCAGTCATGCAACTGGTAACCACTAGAGGGAAACCTTATGGAAGCTTATCTGTAGCAAAATTCAATTGGCAATGCAATATGCAAAATGACAATACAATATTCAAAATTGCAATGCAATATTCAAAATGGCAATGTAATTTACATTTGCCATTTCCAACAGTACTCTTTAGTTGTAAAGTGTATACTTTATTTTATACTATATTTTATTGCTTTATATGTAGCAAAATGTAAAATGATAATGTATAACCCAAACTGATTTGATATGTGTAACGTGTCCAAGCAGAAAAAGTAGCAAAATTATCATTTAAATGTTATTTGTCCTAAATTCATTTAGACTAACAGCTACGACACTTCCCATTGCATTTTCATCATGATGCTGTGGGATATGTGTAGCAAAATTCAATGCGGCTTTGAAAATGCATTCCGAGCTGGCCACGCCCACTCTACGCCAATCATTGCGTAAGGCGGGGATTGGCGGAAGCGTGTTACGTTGAGCAGAGCAGTAATACTCTGATCCTTTTTAGGATTCGGCTTCTCTGAGTCACTCACTAAACTGATCCGGGTGTGCGAGTCGCTTGATACAGTATTGGGCTGTAAAGGAAATTAACCAGTGGATTCACCCATGACTCTGGTCTGTGCTCCAGGAGTGCTAACCTGTCTGTGCTAACCTGTCGCCTGCCGGGCTGTTTTTCTAACGTTTAGATCGCTTGAAACACGACGTAAAGTAAGCCCCGCCTTGACGCAAAAGTGGGCGTATGTAAAGAACAAAGTATTTAATAAGGATATGTCATTCATTCAAATCTAGGATGTCTTATTTTTGTGTTTATTTTTTTGAGCAGTACATATACGTATATGTATATACACCCAGGCATCACTGACGTACCCTTGAAAAATGTACTGTTGAATGTATTCACAATGGCGAATAGTCACTTTATGTTCACTGTAACATGTGATACATGGACAGATACATGGAGGACTGAAAATGTAGGGTTGAAAGAATTAACTGTATTAATTGTAAGTAGCTAATTATCTACAATATTTGGTAACATTTGAATTTCAAACTTAAAATTAGGCAAACATGGGAACATCATGCTAGCTTTGAAGCATGGTGGTGGTAGCGCAATTAAATGGGAATATTTTCCTGCCTTGGGACCTTGCTTTAATCATGGATTGTGTACTTTAGTGGAATCTGAGGTTATCAGGTAATGCAACAAGGCAATAAGTCACAATGAGAAAGCAGATGGTTGAAACAAATTCTTCCACAATTATAGAAATGGCTGATATTAAATAATAAGAAATGTCGATGTTGTTGCAGCTAAA
The DNA here is from genome assembly GCA_037576955.1 of Lepidarchus adonis. Classification (NCBI taxonomy): domain Eukaryota; kingdom Metazoa; phylum Chordata; class Actinopteri; order Characiformes; family Lepidarchidae; genus Lepidarchus; species Lepidarchus adonis. The sequence continues at coordinate 9,093 of JBBIGC010088546.1, forward strand.
GGTAATGTATTTTATTTATAATTATTCATTTTGTTTGCTATGTGCTTAGTATTCAATTCAACCTGTTTGATTGCATTTCAGTGTGTTTACTACGGATATTTGCAATTCCCTGTTTTGTTTTGTATGTCAACAATTACCTTCACTGTGCTATTAGGTGATAAAGTTTTGATTTAGCTCAGATTATTTCTTTCTAGTTCAGTTTATGAACAGTATATTTTCTTCACTACTGTGTCGTTCTGTAGATTTGGCAATTACATAGTTGTTATCACCTGCTGAGCTCTTTTTAACATTAATTTCACTTCATTTTAGAGAAAATGCTGCAAGCCTCTTCCTCTCAGTCTGTCCTTTCTCTCAGGTTTCATTCTTTTTCTAAAGAAAAGGATTCTTCTTCTTTTTCCTAGTCTCTGTTTACTGGGGTTTTGGTCAGTCTCTTGGGTTTGAGTCAGAGTCTCATGTTTTTGGGTTTGAGTCAAAGTGTCTCTGGGGTTTGAGTCGGAGTCTTATTTCTCTGGGGTTTAAGTCAAAGTGTCTCTGGGGTTTGAGTCAGAGTCTCATGTCTCGGGTTTGAGTCAAAGTGTCTCTGGGGTTTGAGTCAGAGTCTTATTTCTCTGGGGTTTTAGTCAAAGTGTCTGGGGTTTGAGTCAAAGCATCTCTGGGGTTTGTCTCTTGGGTTTGAGTCAGAGTCTGCTTTCTCTGGGGTTTTAGTCAAAGTGTCTCTGGGTTTTGAGTCAAAGTGTCTGGGGTTTGAGTCAAAGCATCTCTGGGGTTTGTCTCTTGGGTTTGAGTCAGAGTCTGCTTTTTCTGGGGTTTGAGTCAAAATGTCTCGGGTTTGAGTCAAAGCATCTCTGGGGTTTGAGTCAACGTGTCTTGGCTATAAGTTAAATTGTTTTTGAGGCTTGACTCAAAGTCTCCTGCAAGGTTATAATAGTTTTGGGTTTTTCATTAGTTTTAGTTTTTATTTCATTTTGTCTTTTTGTTTTCAAATTCAGTTTAGTTTTAGTTTTTAGTTTAGTTTTAGAGGCAGATTTACTAGTTTTTATTAGTTTGTATTTTTTGAAATTGCTTAGTTTTAGTTTAGTTTTTATTAGT
>JBBIGC010088608.1:0-10179 GCA_037576955.1 Lepidarchus adonis
TAATTACATAAACTGAACTACTGTAATTCATGTGTAACAATGGCTACTTCCTTAGTAGTTACACTGTAGTTACATGCTTTGTTAATGTGTAACTACACAGTAATTAGAGACACTTAATATAAAGTGGGACCGGCCGGGTCTATCACCAAAACACCCTTTGCTGAATGGAGTGTAGTATGTGTTTTTTAGAAGATCTGTCATGGTCTATGCCACACAAATAATGACACATTCTGTTTCTATTTCATGTTATTTATTATACCCAACAACAAATGAAACACACATGGAAATTATATGATAAATCAGTAGAATATCAAATATATACATTTGATAATGATTGTACATCACACACAAACACACACACTTACATTGCTTAGCAGAATCAGAAAACTTAGCCCCACCTCACACATTTTTCTTATGTTTCCCATTGTTTCAATGCTTCAAACACGGCAGTTTCACATCCCCACTCCACAACATTTTTGTGCACAGATCTGAGCTTCTCACATATATAAGGTTCATTGATTAGTCTGTAAAATACGGCCTCTGCAACACCAAGGGTATATTGCCCAATCATAATGTCCAAACGGATCTGCAACAATTCGGGTCTGAACGTGGCCAGTATGTTTTAATCAATGTTTGCTTGGTAGTAATAGATTGGTGGTTCGAAAAGGCAGCTTTGTTGCCGTTGACTCGGGTGATCCACATGGCAGCCGTAGCAATTGCGTTCAAGCGATTCAGCAATAATGATCTGCATAATACTGCAAACACATCCTTTAATGAATCTGATTTTTTTCACATCCAGACATTCGCCAAAACCTCCTGCAAATGGTCTATTGCCCTCGCAGTCCATGTTTGGTGATGGACATGGATTCGGTGTTGCCCCATACGTGTGCAGTCGCGGGTCCGTAGGCCTTGGGTTGTCTTAAATATCCATAGCTGCAGATTTTTCACATAAGCTGTCGATAAATAATTTCTCATCGTTCATGGTGACATTTTTGGTTGGCTGGTTGGTCTGTTGTCCTTCCTGGAACAGATCGGGTTCGTTCTTGGAGCAGGGTCGGGTCGTTCTTGGATCAGGGTTGAGTAATTTTTGGAGTAGGGTCGGATGTTGTTCTTGGAGTTAATAAAGCATGGGTAGCGCAAGAGTTTTTAACTAGGGTGTGGGTGTGGGAGTTCGAAACGCTCCGTCTAACATGCAAGTTCTGAGGGTGTGTCTGCGAATAGTCTGCTTACATCATCTATACTTCTCAAAACCTTAGACCATTTAAACAAATGATCTATTTTTCTAAAGATTTTGTTTAAAACCGGGATATCATGCTATCTTGCACTGCTTTCTTAATGCCGATATCATCACAGTCATCTATCGTTGTATATTCGCCATATAAATGTATGCGCCCTGTGGTCTTTTGAGAAGATTGGCATAGACACAGTAAAAAATTTTAGGTATTGTGCTATCCCAATTTGCTGTGTAGATAATCTTGAACACTGAGATCGGCCCAAATTCTATTCTTGAACAAGCGCCAGTCTTTGGCACAAAATGAAATTTGCGGTGTGTCCTCTGTAAACGACCCACACTCTGCGTCTAATGTGTATAATATAACTGACCGTTTGGCTTTGTTGAAAACATGCCTGTCAGATAATCCAAATTTGTGTTCCGTGGAATCCTGAAGTTTTTGAAACATGTCCACAAAGCTTTCAGATGTTTTCTTCTTTGTCGCAAAAACTAGTTCAGACTCGTTAACACAGCGGTCTGCAATGGGTGTAAAAACTCCACGCTTCTTGCTTCCGACTCTCCGTGCATATGGTTTGGATCTGGTGGTACATCTGGCCTCCAGTTTTTCTATCTCTACGAAAACAAGAAATGTCAAAAAGGATTAAATGCCACATAAAATGTAATATTATTTTAAGAACAATATTTAATATAGATAAAATATTCTTACTTGAGATGTGGGTTGTCATCTTGCCGTTCTAGGTCCGAGAGGTCTTGGATTCTAGTGTAGGATTGTGTAGCAGATTTTCCAATGTTTGGCATAACCAGAAGTTTGTCTTTAAATACAGTCATCTCGCACATCATATGCTCGTTTTTCCGCTCAGCCACACACACATGCAAGACACACACACACACACACAGTGCGAGGATTTATGTTACACCCATATGTAAATACCACTCACCAGCCACATTCAGTGGTGCAGGTCTGGATTAGTGGGGCGTTATGCACGACACACACGCCGATTCAGGCTACAGCAGCCCTGGTAAATCTACACTGACAGTTCGAAGCACGTGGCTTCAATACACGTGGTGTTTTGGCAAGACTCAGTTACGGGGTTTAGTGGGCGTTGTCAGACCCTCTTGAACAGATCCACAGCGTTGGGAGAGTCATAAATCACGGATGTTCATAAATCATTTTGATTGACAGTTGACATGAGGTCCCGGATACAACTACTGTAATGATTTGTACCAAATCTATCAAATCCAATCAGTCCAAGTAAAACATTACATAACTACATGTATTCATTTCAGCTCTCTCTTCACCACAATGAACCACTGTAACTCCCTCATTACAGCAGATGCTTCACCAATTCATCTATCAACCTCCTGTTCCATTCTTCCCTCACTAGTGAACAAGACCCCGAGATCACTAAATTCCTCCACTTGAGGCAGCACTATATTCCCAAACCGGAGAGAGCATTCCATCAGCCTCAGATTTAGAGGTGCTGACCCTCATCCCCACAACTTCACCCCCGGCTGCGAACCATTCCAATGAGAGCTGTAGGTCATGGCCAGTTGAAGCCAAAATAACCACGTTTCTGAGGTCACTGAACCTGACCCCCTCCACCCTTTGGCTGCACCTAGAAATTCTGTCCATAAAACATATGAACAGAATCAGTGACAAAGGGCAGCCCTGGCAGAGTCCAACCTCCACAGGGAACGAGTTCAACTTATTACCGATTAAAACCTGTACAGGGACTGAATTTTTAAAAATGCTTTTAATCATTTTATTCTTATAGTTATGTATTTTAATGCCAGTGTGGTTGTTTGAATATGTCAGACCGTGGTGCATTGAGAACATCATCTGCAAGCTGAGCCTTACTGGTAGTGTTCACTGTGTTCACTGTTTACTGCACAAAAAACTGTTGTAGATTTCTTTTGCCTTCTGGGAAGCTGGTGACAACAACAAATCAGCATGATGTTGAGAATTTTTGGAGAAGAAAGCTAAACATGAAATTTAGCCAAGAGCTAACTAGCTAAGAGTTAACTCTAACAACATTCACTTTGGCTGCTCTAGATGAGACACATGGCATGTTTTATCTCACTTCTGTAACAGATGATCATATGTTTTACCTTTGATGTAACATTTTAAGGTGATTCCTTCAGTACAGAGTCCTGCCTCAGAGCTGCTGCTGTTTAATAGTAAGTGACATCTAGAACTTCCAGAAGGTGCAGAATGATATTTACTCTCACATATGTGATTTCTGTCAGACAACTGTGATTCAAGATGGAGCCACAGATGGCAGCCTCAGTACTGCGCTCTCTAGTACTTTCTTTGATATTGTTTGTTTTCAGCACGTTTGGTCACTTTTTCCAGAGATCAACTGCTAAACATCAGGCAGTCATCTCAAAACAGTTTTTAGCCCTTTTTCACAAACCCGGAGAGTTTTTCTGAGATTTTAGTAGGCGGAGCAGTGGCTCTCTGCACGGCTTGGCGAAGGCGCAGATGCGGGAAGAACACGGGCGCGCTGTTGAAACTATGTCAGCGGGGATTCACTGCGCTCCCCTCCATCCCTCTGGTGAACCTCCGCTCTCTGCTGCTTCTCAACCAGACCAGCAAGGACTTTGCACGTTCTGCTGCCCTGTGTTTCACTGAAACTTGGCTTTGTGGACGGACCCCCAGTGCTGCTTTAAATCTGCCAAACTTCCACCTCCATCGCACGGACTGCGTAGCGGAGCTCACAGGGAAATCGAAAGGCAGAGGAATCTGTTTTTATATTAATCAAGGTTGGTGTACTGATGTCACAGTGTTACAGAAATTCTGCAGCCACAAGAGACAATATTACACTGGACTTTACTATTACACCACTTTAAAAGATGCTTATCGTTCTGTTCCCCGGACAGCTTTGGGACATTCTGATCACTTTCTGGTCCATCTTATTCCAGTTTACAGGCAACAACTTAAACATGCCAAGCCTGTAATCAAGACTGTGAAGAAGTGGACCAACACAGCAAAGCAGGAAGTGCAGGACTGTTTTGATTGCACAAATTGGACTGTTTTCGAAGCTGCATCTGACAATCTGGATGAGCTGACAGACACTGTGACATCATACATCAGTTTTTGTGAAGATGTGTATGTGCCAACCTGCAAGCCTACAGATGACCCCCATCTCCTGTCAAGGCAAACAAAGACCTGGCAGATGAGCTTAACACCTTTTACGGCAGGTTTGAGAAGGACAATTTCTCACCTCTCACCAGGAGACAATGACCCCAATCACGCTTCTCATCCCTCCACCCTCACCCTTCCCTGGCCTACCCCCCCATCACACCTCTCTCCCCCCTCCCCTCCCCACTGGAGCTCAGAATACACACGCAGGATGTGAGCCGGGTGTTCCAGAGACAGAAGACAAGGAAAGCACCCGGACCAGATGGTGTCTCCCCCTCCTGCCTCAAAGCGTGTGCTGATCAGCTGAATCCCATCTTCACCTGAATTTTCAAAAAAAATCCCTGGAGCTGTGTGAAGTTCCGACCTGCTTCAAATGCGCCACCATTTTCCCAGTCCCCAAGAAACCCACCATCACAGGACTGAATGACTACAGACCTGTTGCCTTGACGTCTATGGTCATGAAATCATTTGAACGCCTGGTTTTTGGTCACCTGAAGGACATTATAGAACGGCAGCTGGACCAGCTGGACCCCCTGCAGTTTGCCGACTCAAAAGAACCCAGCAGAGGATGTACTTCTTGAGGCAACTTAGGAAGTACAGTCTTCCTGCTGCTGATCCAGTTCTACACTGCAGTCATTGAGTCTGTCCTGTGCTCCTCCATCACAGTCTGGTATGGAGCAGCCACTAAACAGGACAGGAACAGACTGCAGCGGACTGTGCGGTCAGCAGAAAGGGTCATCGTGCCCCCCTGCCTTCCATCCAGGACCTGTACCTCTCAAGATCCAGGAAAAGGGCAGGGAAAATCATTACAGACCCCTCATACCCTGGACACAAACTCTTCGACCTGCTGCCCTCTAGCAGGCAATACAGAAGCCTGCAGACCAGGACATCCTGACACAGGAACAATTTCTTTCCCCTCACCATACACACAGCATCACATTTGCACTTTATGTACATTCTCTGTATGTTAGAGTTAGCTTAAATCTGTATTTATTTTATTATATTGTATTGCATAATGTCCTTTTATGCACATGTATAGACACATATGTATATTCATAAATATATTTATATTTATAATTACATATGATATATGCACATAATTTTATATGTACTGTACTTATAAATATAGTTACATTGTTGTTATTTTCCAGAGAGACACCATATGTGTTTATTCACATAAAAAACAGGATTCTGATTCTGATTTGTTGATTCATTGATCACCTACTAATTATTTTGGTGCTTTTATTTATTTTTATATTGAAGGGCTTTCAGGCAGAATTGAAAAGCTTTAGAAACAGATACTGTGGCGCAGCATCACACACACGTCATTCTGCCTCTTCCTAAGCTGAGAGAACTGCCCAAACTTCAGCACCACTGCTATGGACAGCAGAACCCTGGTCTTAATGGCTGTGGGCTGCTGATGAGTTCAGTAGCATCTCTTACTGTCCCACGCTTTTGCTGACTGGAGGCTGAAGGCCTCAATCTGAATTGATCTTTCCTCCTCATGGGTGCAGTTATGTCAGCACAAAACAAAAAGACTGAAATCAGATTAAAATCATATTAAAGAGCTTTATTGTTTAGTGAAAAAACAGACCTAACAGAAAATAAAACAGTTCTGATAGTCAAACAAATCATGAGATAATTACTTAATAACACAGAGTTGACAAGCAGTAGCTATTTTGCAATGAAAAAGGCAAACCTTTAAAAAACATCTATTTGACAACAACTTTAATTACTAATTAGGGATTAAAGATTGGAGACAATGATCATTTATTTATCTCTCAGTTTTCAGTTCACTGCACTATAATAATTTTTGTGTAGACAGATAAATATATTTCACTGTGTTTCAGATCATTTTAGGCTTATATTTTCCATGTCTGATACATAAAGTCGTTCATCCTTTCAGAAACTTTGCTGAATCCAGTCACCACTGTGGAACACATGGCATCTTCTAAGGTGATGTCTTCTGAATGGACCTCAAACGAAGTGTGATGCTGTTTGGAAGTCCTGCTTCTATCAGTATTTCTTTAATCTGTAGAGACAAATGGACAGAGCTGTTTATTCAGTTTAACTGAAAGCTGAGTCGAAGGGCAAGTCAATGTTCCAGTCAATCTACTACCCTCTACTATTCCCACCCTCACCTATGGCCACGAGCTTTGGGTCGTGACCAAAAGAACAAGATTGCGGATACAAATTGCCAATATAATTTTTATTTTATGTTATTAATAAACAATTTTTTCCATCCATTGTCCACGGCTTTTCCGGAGTCCATTTGCGAGGGCAGCCCAGACCTCCCACTCCCCGGCCACCTCCTCCAGCTCCTCTGAGGGGACCCTGAGGCGTTCCCAGGCCAGCCGAGAGATATAATCTCTCCAGCGTGTCCTAGGCCTACCCCGTGGCCTTCTCATGGAACACCCTCCTAGAAGGGCACCCAGGGTGCTACCTCAACTGGTTCCTCTCCACTCAGGGGAGCAGCGGTTCTACTCTGAGCCTCTCCCAGATAACTGAACTCCTCACCCTGTCTCTAAAGGAGAGTCCAGCCACCCTGCGGAGAAAATTCATTTTGGCCACTTGTATCCATGATCTTGCTTTTTTAACTGACGCTATACATCCACTTACTGGGTAGCTGTGGACCCTTGACGAAGAATCATCTCAAACATATTTTCTTTAATTTATTATTAAAATTCACATGTGCTCTAAAGACAAACATAATTCATCATCAACAACATCAACAACAAATAATTACCTGCTGAATTAATAGCTGTGAATTGCCAGATGCCATTAGATCTTCTTTTGAAATCACTTTGACTCGTCCAACCATCACATTCTCTATAGAAAACCATTAATATTCAATACAGGCAACTACATACATTTACTAAAACACACGTAATAGAAAATCAGTGGTAACTATGAATACATAACATGTTATATCACAGTTGTGATGATGGACAGGTGGAAGGACAATCACAAAACTAGAGGGTTTCTCCATTAACAAGGTCACATGAACATTATCAAGACAGAAGCCAGAACTAAGGTGATAAAGTGAAGGAAATGGTGTCACATAATTTGGTGGAAATGAAGTTGATCAACCTACAAAGGGTTGAAATAAAAAACACCTCAAAAATCAAAGGAAAAATGCAACACTACAACACTAGATGATGTCGTTTAGTCAGAGACATTCACACCAGTGATCTGCTGGAGATCATTGTGTAGGGCTCTGACAGTGCTCATCCTGTTTCTCCTGGCACAAAGGAGCAGATACTGGTCCTGCTGATGGGTTAAGGAAATTCTACAGCTCTGTTCAGCTCTCCTCAAGTATCTGCCTGTCTCCTGGAATCTCCTCCATGTGCTTGAGACTGTGTTGCAGACACAGCAATGCTTCTGACAATGGCGCTTACTGATGTACTGTCCTGTAGGAGCTGTAGGGTCCAGGTATCACCTCATGCTCCCAGTAGTGACACTGAACCTAGCCGAATAAAGAACTAGTGCAAAAACAGTCCAAAAAATGAGGAGAGAAAATTGTATTTGGCCTCCACCGGTAAATACATTCTTGTTTAATGGGTTGTCTATTAGAGCAGCTGGAGGTAATATAATTTACACCAAAGCCACTGAAACTGACTAACAACCCCCTCTGCTACTTGAATAATCCTAGAAGTTCAAATCAGTATTAAATATATATAATATATTAAAAAGATTATTGAAAATATACTGACCTGGTGATGGTGAACCAGAGGTTGACCCTGATCCTTTCACAGTAACAGAGGTTGAGGAAACAATAGTCGAAGGAACAATGGTTGAAGGAGCAGTGGTTGCAGGAACAATGGTTGAGGGAACCATTGTTGAAGCAACAGCAGCTGAAGGAACAATAGTTGTAGAAATTGTTACTACAGAAGCAAAAGAAAACTGGTTTGTTTTAATTCAGCACATGCAGAAAACCTAAGGCTGGAGTAGAACATACTTTTAGACAGCGTGTAGACCAGCCTAAGAACCCACTTTGCCTAACTTGGCTTTATTCCTTCATCATCATTCATTATTTCAAACTAGTTGCTCATAACATACTTATTTGTATATACATAATGTTGATGTTCTGAAAGCAGAATTTATTGCTATTAAATTAATTGCTGTTTTAACCTCTCCATTTGCATCTCAGAAAGCCTGTTATTCTCCAGGGGGATCCTTTCTTCACTATGTCCTGAGATGTGTCCTCCATGGTTTCAGTGTCCATCTTCATGTTTAATTCTTAGTCATACCAGGTAGAGAGTTTGAAAATAGATCTGGTGAGCTTTCAGAACATGATCTCTGTATGTTCCCTTCACTGTTGGAGAAAGCATAGTCATGGTCCAGATTTATTCACCTTCCTTGCCAGATGGAAACTTTCTATTACAATGTCAAGGGAAGTGTTGCTTCTTTTGTTCTGAGAAAGATGGATGTTGTCTGGTATTTGTGGTCCAAGCTGTGAGATGTTTCAGTCTGAAGGTTTGTTCCATTGAGTATCTCGAGATTGTCTTTGAGAAACTCCAAAGTAAATTTAGTTCATTAATTGAATATATTTGAGGAGATCATGGATGGTGTGGGTTAGTTATCTTAGCCTCTAGTTTGGCTTGTAACAGCATTTCTGTTAGAATGTCCTCTGTGTTTCCACCTTACCTTTCACTATTAGTCTGTTGATCTGCTAATTTCTCCTTTACTATTCTTGAGCTGCTATTTTCCTGTAAAACCCCTCATAGCTCCTGAAGAATTAACTCTCAACTGTGCAGTTTTTTTATGCTGGCATCTAGTGATTCACCTGGAAGTCTGATTAATTACATTGTACAGAATGTCCCACCTTTTTTGTAAATAGGGTTTATGCATCTTTACATAATTCACTTATAAAACACTACACTGGTAAGCAATGTTTTGTTATATACAGTCAACTACATTTACTAAGACATTTAATAGAAAATCAGTGTAAACTATGACTTAAAAATGTCATTTTATATCACGGTTGTGATGGTGGACAGGTGGAACAATCATCATATGCCTCAGAAACTATGAGAAAGGTGTAATGTGCTGGCGAGGGCCCAGCACGGAAATTTAAGTTTGAATCCAGATGCAGAGGCGGCCAGTGAAATAAACAAATAAAATGGAAAACAGCCAATAAATAAATAAAACAAACTAAGGCGGATCACTCCATCACCCAACTACACCAACGGGGAGTGATCTCTAACTCGCCTTGAGCGAGATTCGAACCTCGGCCTCCGCGCTTCCTCGGCCCTATGCGTTGCGCCACGGGGCTGCTCTCTCTGCTGGCGGGAGAACACCGCAGATGAGCGAAGGCCACAGCGCCGAAATGGAGGCGGGGGCGAAAACAAAAGTGGGAAACCAGCCGCTACCGGGGGAGCAACGGCAGGAATACCCAAACGAACAAAATAACCAATACCACACCACAACTGAGCGGCATTAGGTGCTTGTGCACTGCAGCGCGAGTGGAGCACGCAGACACACTCATACACAGAGCGAGCTGAGAGGAGCACGCACCCACAGACAGACCGTTCAGCTGAACGCACACCCACGGGCAGTTCAGAGCTGAATGCCTTCACACAACACACAGCCTGAAAGAGCAGCACACTACCATTTTGGCTGGTCTGAAAATTTCGTCGTGTTTTTACAACAAATGGACCAGCAACGAGCTCAGCTCGTGAAGCTCTTTTAAGCTCCGCAGTGCAGCTGCAGCTCGTGATGGGTGGAGGGTCCTGTGGAGCCAGCTCGTCCTTGATCTCCCGGCTCAGCCCTTGGCGGCACGCCGCCATCAGTGCCGCGGTTCCCC
>JBBIGC010088627.1:0-10179 GCA_037576955.1 Lepidarchus adonis
GTTGGAGAAGGTATGGAGGAAGGAGAGTTTTCAGAAGCCAGGGAAGACATGGCTGCCTTAGAGAAGGATTATGAAGAAGTAGGCACTGACAGCGTTGGGGATGAGGCTGAAGAAGGTGAGGAGTATTAAGATGGCTGATTGTTTATTTTAGTTGGAACACAACCTGGTCAACAGCACAAGAATTCCTGTAATGGATAATACCTAACTTTCAAATAAAAATTTAAATCTTGTTCTGGAATTTGTCTTTTTATTGTGACAAGATGATACACACTATTTTTGAAAAGATGAACTGAACAACAATGTAAATTGTTAATAATTGGGAAAGCAGTCATTAAAAGTTGGTTTAGCCCATCTCTCACACTCACTGAGGACTGGACCAAAACTCAGCAATTTGCAATTCCATGTAAACCATGCAAAAAAGGGTAACAGATTTCAGCCCAAGCTTCAGCATGGAGATGGTGGTTTGGCCTGAAATCTAGCTAGCATAAGATCACATCCCAAAGTAACTGTCTTCAGGCTTTGAAAATTCTGTGCATTCTGTTTCAAACCGTTACTTTTGTTACTGACTCATTATTTTGTACTTTTTTTTTTTTTTTTTTTTTGAAAAGTCAAACATGCAGTAAACCATTTAATAAACAAGGGCTTTACAAAACATTTTCACAAATAATAACCAAAGGCCTGGAATTGGTAATATTGTTTGCCCATTACATTATTGCATTGAAAAGCTCTTGGGACTGCAGTTTCAAATGACTACATTATAAGTTAAATCTCTGATCTCAGACTGATATTTCAATACTGTTCACTCACACCCCACCTAGAACGTCAGTTACTTCAGTACCTATTTACAGCCAGTATTGCAGTCCTACCATTTACAGAACCAGTGCATTGTTGAAATCTATTCATAGGACAATACCTCAGATTGAGTCAGGCCCCAGTGTCAGTTTAATTGTAAACACCCCAAATATATATTTGACCTTTGGTCTAGATCTAATTTAATGGCTTGCTCCCTCTCGTCCTGCCACCCTCACATCCTTTAGTCACCAGACCAGCCAAAGGGGTCCATGGTGATGTTCATATTGAGTTTGCAACCCTCACGCACAACGCAGGATGTGGAGGTGTTCTGCTTGGCTTGAATGTCCACCTGTAAGTCTGATTGCTGCATGAGACAACTCCCAGGCATGCCCACATCCAAATCAAATGCTCCTCCGAAGGCATGCATGATTGCTTGCAGACCAGCCCCTCCTAGATCATCGTTACTGCAAGAGGAAATGTGGCAGCTCACCTGCGAACAGTTGCTCTTCTCAGAGTGTGATTCATAGAAAGACTCCGCACTCAGATTCGCAGCAATAGAGGAAATCTGAGAACACAACTGTGAAAGAGGAAGTCAATTTTAGATGCAGGAAAAAAACCTCACCATATAAAAATATTTTCAACAGCTAGAATGGTGGGCCAAAAAATCTGAAGGGTGTGTAGTGGTAGATTTGATTGGCCATTTCCTGTTCTGTTGCAGAAGGTGATCTGAAATTGCAGCTTAACCTACTTATAATTGGTGAAATATAAAATTTCAACAGAATTGACCAGTTAAGAACAGTCATTCTATGATCAATGCTAAACTAAAATAGCAACATTATGACTTTAAACATTTCTCAGCTGCTTAGCTACTGGATTAAATGGAAAAATATTGTGTTGACTTTTTCCTCATGCATTCAAGCCAAGTGTTAAGCTGTGGAAATGCATACATTTCACCAAGACATTAAAAAACCCAAGCACCTCCCCCTACTGTAACCTCACCTCGCATCTGTTCTAGTGTTTCTGAAAGAGACCAAAGACCTTCATCTGCCTTTACATGCATATGAACTTAAGTGATATCCCATTCTTAATCCATTGGGTTTAATATGATTTTGGCCCACCCTAATAACAGCTATAACCGCTTGGACACCACAGGAAATAACAGGATTAACACAAATTTAAAAACCATTTTTCATCATGTTTACATAAGTCATAGAATGTGCAGTGTTTTAATGCATTTGAGTGTATAGAAATAAAAGCTATTAAAATGACTTTGGGCTTTATTCACTTTTTTATGCACACTGCTATTCTGAACACAATCTGACCAACTCCGTTACTCATTAATACTGTCTAGAGCGTTCTCTCGCATGGATGCTGTGTGTGATGTATGGAGAAACTCTTGCCCACACACCCACACAGACACTGGTGTTCCAGATCTGTATGCACATGTGGAAATTTCTGTTCTCGTTAGGGGAATATGTGTTCTGTATACTGACATCTGATGAACCTGCCCCAGTCAGTGAGAGTATGTGCACAAATTGAAACTTAAAATGTTGCAATATATATACAAGCATGCATATATAATGGCATGAAAGGGACAATTTGTCATTGTGAACACACATAATCACACACCACAAGGAAATTAAACCACAGTCTCTGCATTTAACCCTGCACACATAGTGCAGTGGGCAGCCACCAATGGCATCTGGGGAGCAGTGAAGTGGGGGTGGTACCTTGCTCAAGGGTTACCTCAATGGTGCCCAGGTCAGGACTTGAACCTGTGGTTCCTCCAGTTGCAAGGGTAAAGTTCTAAGTTCTTTTATATATTTACAAAGATATACAACAGATACTATGCCCTCCATAATGTTTGTGACAAAGACATTTTTCATTGATTTACCCCTCTGCTCCTCAATGTAAATTTGTAAATCAAACAATTCAGACATGACTAAAGTGCACACTTCAGACTTTGTTATTTGCATACAGTTATTGTTTTATTATGTAGAAATTACAATGCTTTACACCATCCCCCTCATTTCAGGGCACCATAATGTTTGTGACAAAGTAATCGTAGTTATATTAAAGCAGTCATGTTTAGTACTTTGTTGCATATCCCTTACATGCCATGTCCTCCTTAAGACATCACCAGGCGATAAATATATTCTCTGGCTATGCTCTGCCAAGCCTCTCCTGCAACCTTCAACTCCTGCTTGTTCCTTTAAGTTTCTTTTTCAGAATATGGAAGGCATGATCAACTGGATTTAAATCAGGTGACAGATTTAGCTTTTAGCTTTGAGAAACTCCCATGTTGCCTTGTTGATGATGTTTGAGACTGTAATTTTGTTGTAAGATGAAACGCCATCCAAACAGGCCTTTACTGGAACTTGTGCATATGTTTCTATACACCTCAGAATTAATTGTAAGAATTCATTGTATGATATAAAGTTTAAAAATGTGTCTTTATTAAGGAAGAATGGACAGAACGCAATTATTCAAAAATCTCATAGACCCATATTTTAGTCAAGTGAGACATACTACTACTAAATCTACTACAGCTCGTTTTGAATTTGAGGGTAGCAACACATTTAAAAAAGCTGGGATCAGTCAAGAAAGTGATGTAAAACGTAAATGGTACCTAAACAGCTGGAGGAACAATTCAAACAAATTAATTCATACTCTCAGGCAGCACTACATTAAAAACTTTTTTGTTTGCTGTGCCATTGACAAATGCAGGCTAAAGCTTGATCATGGAAGAAGCCATCTTAACATGATCTAAAAATGACACCTTGGGCCATTGCTCCCCATAAAATGCAATACCTACTGACTTTAAACATCTATGTCCCATTGTGAATAAAATATTAAAAATTGCTAATTATTGCATTCCATTTATATTTAAATTTTTTACAGTGTCCCAACTTTAAAAATTAAAAAAAAAAAATTACGAATATCTTGTAACGAAAATTACTTTTGTGTCTTTAACAATTTTCAGTGACTTACTCAAGAGTTTTAAGTCATCTTTATTGTTATCTGCTTTTTTGTGTACAGCTGAACGATTACACATTTAAAATGCTCCTGGAGGATATTGTGGACTAGAACTTCTGGCCTTTTGTAAAGGATGGTACAGAGGACCCTAAGTTGAAGGGGATAAGAAAGGAAGCATTTAAGCACTTTTCTTTGCATGTAGAATATTTGACCAGCTCTTATCATGGCTGCCACGTAGGGTGCTTTCACACAAGCTCTGCTTTGTATTGTGTTTATATATAACTTTTTTCATTTTTAAGAAGCTTTCTTCTTATTTATTGATTTTTAATTAGCCGCTTTAAAATATTTACTTTTTTGCTTTACAGCCTTAAATGAAGCAACAAATTCAACAAAAAAATTACATTGGGGTGATATTTTATTAACATCAGTATGTCATGTTTTTTTAAACTGTAGCTGTGATATTTTTCAGATGGATTTTTATAGGTTCCATTGCGTAAGTAAAGTGCCAGGAAAAAAAATCAGGAAATCACATTGGATAATAAAAAAATAAATTGCATAATGGTGCTGAAAATATGTTTTTAGCACCTTCAAACAAGCAAGAATTCTGTCCCTCACAGACCTGTTAATTCTTCCTTAAGAAGCTATTCTATCCTTCACTCGTCACATGTATTAATGGAACCTGTTTGAACTTGTTATCTGTATAAAAGACACCTGTTCACGCCTTCAAACAGTCAGACTCCAATCTCCACCATGGCCAAGACCAGAGAGTGTCTAACGACACCAGGGACAAGATTGTAAACCTGCACAAGACTGGGATGAGCCGATCTACAATAGACAGCATATCATGAGATTTTGAGTGAAAACCTCCTTCCATCAGTGAGAGCACTAGAAATGAAACGTGACTAGATCTTCCAGCATGACAATGATCCCAAACAAACCGCCCGGGCAACGAAGGCGTGGCTACATAAAAAGCATTTCAAGGTTCTGGAGTGGCCTAGCCAGTGTCCGGACCTCAATCCAATAGAGAATCTGTGGAGAGACCTGTGCCCAATGACAGCTCCAAAACATCACTGCTCCTGAGAAGATCCGCATTGAAGAATGGACCAAAATACCAGCTACAGTGTGTGCAAACCTGGTGAAGACCTACATAAAACGTTTGACCTGTCATTGCCAACCAAGATAACAAGGTAATTATATAAGCTCCTACGTGATTCAAATGGAACACATATTCAGTAATAAAGTTAACAATTAAAGACCTTTATTCCTGTGGTGTCCGTAGGTGTTTTGCCCCTTTCTGAGCATTTTATTATATCCACTTTCACTTTCAACTCAGGCATTTGACGAGGCTGCGGAGGCTTTATTGAACAGACTGATATTTATTATCAGTCTGCAAAATGCATAAACGAGCAGTATGCATATAGCTAACACCAGTCTATGTCGTGGCAGTCTCATATTACAGTAAAGCATTTAGGAGAGGTTGCTACAGATAGAAATGCTCTTTTTAATGTCTTCAACATACACCGTGGATGAAACCCAGTGCAAATTCTTATTCAACATACACATCACAGCAGCACACAGGCATGCGCTCTCTTTCTCCCCTCCCTTCACAAATACACACACACACACACATAGCAAACAGCTCAGCCACCAGATTCCCTTATTACCGCGAAGCATTTAATCTGCATTCAACTGTATTCTACTACTGTATTATGACAGTAAATACTAGGGGTGGGCCACAATATCGATATGGCGATATATTGTTGTCTTTGCTCATGCAAAATGATAATCAATATGCTGACGGCAATATCAATATTTAAAAAATGAATAAAAATTTGCAGCCAATTTGATTCACAGGTGTCGCTACTTCTACTCTCTTCTGGGAGGCGCTGCTCGACTGAGTGCAGGAGACTTGGGTGAAAAGCTGAAGATAAACAACAGGTAGATGCAAAAACAGATTTAAATCTAAAGTCTGAGTTTGGCTTTTAGAACATTGATGGAACAGAGCGTGGATTATTTTGTGACGGCTGAATCTCTGTACATCTGCACTTTTTTCTTAGTGATTGGATGACGCTGAACGAGAACAGTAAACGGTCAATGTGAGAAAACACACATTGCTGAAGAACTTCTATAAAAACATGGAAAGACTACTGTAATGTCCGGTATAGATATGGTTAAAACCAGTGGTGGGCAGTAACGAACTGAATGTAATTTGTTACTGTACTTAAGAAGCTTTTTCACATATCTGTACTTTACTGAAGTATTTTAATTTGGGGAGACTTTTTACTTTAACTTTACTACATTTCACCGTCAGATATCTTACTTTTTACTCAACTACATTTTGCGAAATCAGTCGTTCCTTTTTATTTATAAGTGGATAAAAAACTTAATTGGTAAAAAAAAACTTTAAATGCGTGACCCATCAATCAGGGTACAGCGCACGCTCTGTTTTGAATTGTTTTGGTTGTCGTTTAGCACTTGCAGTTCAGTGTCAGTTCAAAAGCAGCATTTTGAGAGCACCAGTGCCTTCATTAAAGATGGAAGAATCTCCCAACTCTCAATTGCCACAACACCCGTGGCCTTATCTGCGTGATTTTTTTGAAGTCCTTGAAAAGAAAAAAGATTCCTTCATTTTCAATTGCCTTCTCTGTCTGCCCCGGCGCTGCAAAATTTCTCCGTACAAGAATACTCCTTCCAATCTACGGAAACACGTAGAAGTAAGTGATTTTCATTCTGGTGGTCTAATTAAGTAATCTTAAAGTAGATATATATATATCATGTTTCATTTGGTTATAAAGGAAATTTAGATTCAAGGTTTTGAGGTCATGATCATTAGGCATAAGTGTCAATCAAGTCTTTTCACATGTTGTTTTATGCAACAGTATATTATAGCCATAATCAATCATAGTACTTTGGATACTTAAGTACATTTTAAGGCAAATACTTTTGTACTTTTACTCAAGTGAAATTGTAAAGGGAACACTTTTACTTTGACTGGAGTAATATTTTACCTAGTGTATCTCTACTTTAACTCAAGTACTTGGTTTGTGTACTTTGTCCGACACTGGTTAAAACTGGGGAGCAATGCACTGTGCAGTTTTCTTCAACTATCTAGTGTTTGAAGTGGGAAAATGGGTGGAAAGAGTTGCTTTATGGTAGTTTGATTTTCCCACATCAAACGCTACATAGTCAAATGAACATTATACAGTGCATTGTTCCGAATGAAACCTTCCACTACAGCGAGCTGGTTTTAACCCTGTCTATACTGGACAAATTATGGAGCAATACGCTTCGTCTCTGATCAAAATGATTGTTTTATGACTAAGAGGAATGAGTTGAACTCCTTGTAACTCTCACATCAATGTTGTCATGTCTGAATTTATGCTTGATTGTTCCTGTACATGGAAGTCACTTTGGACAAAAGCGTCAGCCAAATGAATAAATGTAAATGTTATTAGCACTATGTTTGCGCAACTTGCCAAGTGACAAACGGGAACAGAAGTGAAGCCCTGAAGCTGAAGTAGTGGTTTCTCTGTGCTTCCACAAAGCAAATATGGAAAAGGTGACAATAGCGTTGCTGTTGCTTAAGTTTAATAATTAGTGAAAACGTTTAGGGTGATCAGGGCTTATGGACCAATTAAATGTTTTTGATGCAGGCTATTGTCTTAAAAGTAAAAGAACCAAAAGAAAAGATGAACTATGGTAGCACATGGACATAGGAAACAAAGGCAGTGTACCGAACTGCATACCACCACACTAAATATTGTGCAAAAATATGTACAACCATTAATCAATCTAAAAATCTATTTTAAGAATCAGATTTTCAGATTTCCCCCACAATGTTAAATTGTACAGTGGCAAGAAAATGTATGTGAACCTTTTGGAATGTCATGGTTTTCTGCATTAAATGTGATCTGGTCAAGGGTACTGGCAAACTTAATCTACCTAAATTTATAACACAAAAAAATATTTTTATGACAACCATAAGCAACTCCTATTGCTAGTGGAAAAAGTATGTGAACCCTTGGAATTAATAACTGGTTGACCACCCACTGGTATCAATAACCTCAAACAGGTGCTTCCTGTAGCTGTGGATCAGAAGTGCACATTGTTCCACTTTGGATGACATTTTCATGATGATATGCAGTGCCCTTTGAAACGTCAGATATAGTGCTGGTGTTCTTCTCAAATCTTAGTAATCTCAGTACGCAAAACATATTGCCAATACTGCTGTGTAGTGTCAACATTTTCTTTAGCTAAATTTAGGCATGCAGCAATGTTTTTTTTTTTTTAAAGCAGCAGCTTCCTTTGTGGTGTCCTACCATAGACACCCTGCTGTGTTAAGTATTACAGACTCATGAAGACAGAGGTTAGACAGATCCAATTATGCCTTCAAATCTTTGGCTGTCACTTGAGGTTGTTTCTTTACCTCATTGATTAGAATTTGTTGTAGGGTTATGTTGTTTAAGGCCATTTTGACAGGACACCCACTTCTTAGTAGAGTAGCCACTGTCCCAAAGTGTCTCCATTTGTAGAATTGGTAAACTGGTGAATTTCTAAAGTCTTTGAAATTACTTTGTAACCCCTTCCAGCTTCATGTAAATCAACAATTCTTGATCATAAATCATCTGAAAGTCTTTTTTGTCTGATGCATCACAAACAAAAGCGTTTTCTTCTTGTGTGGAAAAAACGTAAAACATTTTATTGGTTTTATCAATTGAAGTAGCTCTGGTCCACACCTCAAAACTCATTTTCTTAACAAGCCTCCAGGTATGCTAACACCTGACACCAATTAGCCTTTTTGAGGTCATTAAGTCAAGGGTTTACATACTTTTCCACCAGCAATGAGTTGTTTAAGGTTGTTTTTAATACATTTTAAAATTAAACGATAAGATTTTTTGTGTTATTGTTTTAGGGACATTATATTTGTCAAAACCCTTGATTTAGATGAAGATCAGTTAATATTTTATGACAAATTAATGCAGAAAACCATGAAATTCCAAAAGGTTTACATACTTTTTCTTGAAGCTGTATATGGGTCAATGTAAAATGCCTACTGGAGTGCATGATCTCGATCTCTCTAGGAGTCTGTTCTCCCACTCTCTCAGCCTTCTCTCTCTTTCCTTAAGCTCTTGTTCCTTGCAGGTCAGCTCCCTCTCCAGCTTCTTCAGCCTCTCCAGAGTTGCATCAATCTCACACCTAATCAATAGAAAGTAAGACAAGGACATTACTTATTACTATCTGGTGTCGACCAGAGGAGGATCTATTGAGCTTTGATTCCTCCCAAGGATTCTTCCTCAGTTCAGGGAGTGTTTCTCACCTCCGTCACCTTGGCTCATTAAGGGCTCGCACCCGGACCATGTAAAGCTGCTTTGTGACAACATCTGTTGTAAAAAGTGCTATAGAAATAAAACTGAATTCAATTGAATTGACATGGAGAATAAGAGGCAATAAATGCTAAAAACAGCACCACCCTTTGGAACACAAGTTAGGAGTCATCAGAACTCTGCAACACAGAGCTGATAACAGTGCCAGAGGTCAAGAAGAGTAGCACCAACATCTGAATAAGGCACTCACAATTTCTGGCTATCCCTACTGGAGCTTTGTGAAAACTGCCACAAGATTCAGGAAGAGGAGCACCAACCCAGTGGATGGGGGAGATGAAAAGTATTGGTGCAACAATACAGCAGTCTTATATGTGACAGGAGTATGGGAGATTTTCAATAGGCACCAGATCAGAACAGGAACATGGTTTATGCAATCCATTGCAAGGACTGTGGTGACCTATACATTGGGGAATCCTAGCAAACCCTGGACAAACACATGGCGCAACACAGAGGCACCAACATATTAGGACTCCGCTGTCTACCTACCTGAAGGACAAGAAACACTTCTTTAAAGACTCAGATGTACACATCTTGAACAGAGAAGATAGATGGTTTAAATGGGAAGTAAAGATTAATACGGTTAATACATCCTTTAGAAGTTAAGATAATTTTGCATAACTGCATTAAAATAACTGCAGGCTCAACAAACTGCATTACCTCATTGCACCAGCAGTGGTCATTCTTTGCCATGCGAAAATGCCACCGCTGCTTAGACACAAAGACTTTAGTGAAGCTATTTATAAACAGGTATGTGATGGTGGGCCAGATTCCCCCTCATGTGTTTTACCATTAAAGCATTGTCTACTTCTGCCATACTCACTCTCCCTGCACTCCCCAAACTACCCTTCTGCTTTTGGAATGGGTTTCTCATTCACTTTCCCCACACATACACTCAGAATGTCCCACTTTCTGTCTGTCTCTGTCTATCTGACTCACATTTTCTCTCTCTTTCTCTCTCTCTCTCTCTCTCTCTCTCTCTCTCTCTCTCTCTCTCTCTCTCTCTCTCTCTCTATCTATCTATCTATCT
>JBBIGC010088667.1:0-10178 GCA_037576955.1 Lepidarchus adonis
TCTCTTAAACAACCTCTGAGGCCGTCACAGAGCAGCTGTATTTGTACTGACATTAGATTACACACAGGTGCACTCTAATTGACACCAGTTAATTTATGACTAAATAGAGTGTTCTGTGTGCCACCATGTTTTCTGTCTTTGTATAAATGAATTTGCATGCTGCCTTTGTTGTTGGATGTACTGCAGTATTTTCCAGCAGAGGGCACAAGTCTTTTCAGAGCACTGTTAAAGGAGGTATTTAAATGATGTGATTATAAAATGCATCTGATGTACTTGTATTATTTTTGGACAATAAAATTACAATATTTTTTAGTCCAGTGGTTATTAAAAATTAAATTAAAAAATAGACTTTGATTAGATTTTTGTTGTCCCATAAATGCAGCAACACTGTAAAATCATATTAACAGGAGAAGCCTTTTTTTAATGTTTTTGTCCAATACTCGTTTTGTAATCTGAATATGCCAGCTGCTATTGCTACATTTACTAATATCTTCCCAAGTTTTTTTCTTAAATTTGTTCTTGAGAAAAGTCAACATTAGATTCATAACCAATTATTTTGTGCAAACACATCAACACTCATAAATGTAGTGCATATGTTTGCTCTTGAAATTACATCAGTATTTATCTGTTCCCTAAAAACAAATATCATATTTTCCTGAAATGTTTCTAACAATGCAATCATGAACACCAAACTTATATGAGTTTTTTCACTTCTGGGTAGATTCACCAATGTTTAAAACTGGACAACCACTGAAACACTCTATCATTAACTACTGTTGACTAAATATCAAGATGTAGATCTGTTTCATGGAACACAATAGAAAAGAATATTGTGTAGAATAGAATCTTTGACTTATGGAATTATGTTTTTTTTTCTTTTGTTTTGATGGTATAAACTAGAGAGTGAATTTTTTTTTATATATATAAAACTGTGCTGCACTCCTACCCTTGCTTTTGCTTCTACCATTTGGAGTCTGTAGTTGCCATTGTTCAACATGAAGAGAAAAGCTTTGCCAATGAAAGTCACAGCAACAATAATGAAACCAACAATGTGCCATTGCACCATCTTCCCCTCCTCTCTTACCCAGACCAAGTCATACCTCCCCTTTTCATTCCACTTGGTTCCTCCATCTTTTGACCTGTTCCCCAGCCTAACCTGTATCTGTCTTCCTGTCTGTCAACACTTTGTCTTCCCTGCATTTTAATGTTTTTTTTAACTCATTTGCTCTGCTCTGCTCTGCATAGGTTTCTCTTTGAGTTTCATTGCCCTTGTTGGAACTTTTTAAATGGTTGCTTTGTTCCCTGTGTCCGATTGCTATGGCTATGGCTCTTTGTGACATTTTGTTCAATGTCTGTTGTCTGTTTGTTCTGATTTGCATTTTACTATCCCCTGCTTGTTTCCCCCTTTCCCTATACTCTTTCTGCGTGACTACTTGTTGAATAAAGACTTTGTCTGGGGCCAGAGGGAAGGCAGGAAGAGTTTGGCAGGTTCCAGAGGAGAGGACCTCGCATCGGTAATTGATAATGGATTGGCAGGCCAAGGAAAACCTGCACTGCTGGTGACAAGAATCTTTACTATTGTAAAGGAAATTCCTCAAACTCATGTCCTACAGATAAGAAACAGTCTTCAGGAAGCAGGTGTGTCTTTGTCAGAGACTGTATCCACAGAAGACTTCATGAACTGAAATAGAGAAGCTACGGCAGGATGGCCAGATCACGGATTGTGAAAAAGAAGTTAAAATACCCTAAAGAATTCTGGAAAAAATGTGTTGTGGGCTGACACGAACAAACTGTATCTGTATCAAAGTGATGGTGGGGAAGTGTGGAGACAAAAAAAAATTGTGTGAGATCCAACATCTGGTAGACATGATGGTGCACCATGGTGGCACTTATCTTCATTGATGCAATTAATTCTGAGGCGTGAAATACCTTATCTGTGCTAATAAATGTCACTGAACTCTTTGGATGGCACTTCATACTGCAACAAAATAACGATCCCAGACATTCTGTTAAGGCAACAAGTGAGTTTCAAGGAAAGATTTGTCTTCCTCCAAAACATTGATGTGCACTGTATATACTACCTGATTTGTAAAAATAAATGAATAAATAAAATGACAAAATCTCTTATAGTATAACCAATGGTGCAGAAAAAATGGAGAGTGGCTTCTTCCTCTTTTTAGAGACCGACCAAAGGAAGGGAAAGTCTTTAGACAGGGAGGCCATGATGCTAGCTGTGCTAGCAACACCACGGCAGTAATGAACGTCAAACCCACTTCTGAGTTCCTCTTCTTCCCTGAGGACTGAGCACAGCTGCCTCCACCTGCTGAGCATCTCCCCCTCCTTCTTTCCGTCTCTTTCATTTCATAAGCATACCTGTGAACATCCCAGAACATCCCACAGGCCATAATTAGCTCCCTCACCCAGCACTGTGAATCAGAAAAGGGGAAAAGGAATGTGCAACAAACGGACACTACACCCCCCTTTCTGTTGATATTTTTCCCAACCACTCTGCTTCTGTCACCATGGATAAATGGACGGAGGGATTACAGGGAGCACTAATGACAGCAGTCGTGAAAACACAGATCTGCTCCATATTGGAAAGGTCGGTGTGTTTGCACCCTGACAGATGGGCTAGAGAGCAGTATGTTCTGAGTTATTCATGTTGAGGCGGAGTGTTCAGGCCCTGTGTTTCACAGTGAAAATACCATGAAGAATGTGGAAGTACTACTCGAGCAACTAGAGCAGCCTGAAATGAAAAGGCCATTTTTTTTTTATCTAGTTTCTAATTTAGATATTTATTAGAAAAGAAACATCAAGAACATTTTACTTCAGCTAGTGGCAGTGATGTTCCTTTTCAATACTTTGTCATTTTATATGGATTTGGAGCTCAGAACAATGTCGTAAAAACGGCAAACGTGTGTATGTATTCATCAGCATATATAATGGACATTCAATTGCAGTGTTATTTAGAATGGAATGACAGAACCCATGTGCAGGGTGGAACAAAATGTTTTATTTATTTATTTAGTTAGTTTTATTTAACCAGGAAGGCCCCATTGAGATTTGAAACCTTAATAGGCAGCAAATAGTACAAAATAGTTTAAAATTTCACAGTTAAGATACAAAACAAAAGACAGATAAAAGAAAAATAAAATGTACAGACAAACTATGCAAAACATGAGCAAGTAATGGAATTGGCCTCAAAAACTTTCAGTCTGGTTTTAAATCCACTTAAAGGAATCAGTTTGTCTATTTTCCAATTTTTCTGCAACGTGTTCCATGTAGAAGGTGCAGAGTGAACAAAGGCCCTTTTACTCGTTTCCGTTCTGGCGTATGGAACAGAAAGCAGTAAATAATCTTGTGAGCGAGGGAGGTGAGTATCAGTGTTTCTCTGTACAATTAGGGAGGTGATGTAGTTTGGTTGTCGTCCTAGAATTGCCTTATATATAAAAAAATACCAATGAAAAGACCTTCGATTGGCCAAAAGAGGCCAACCCACCTGATTATATAACTCATAATGATGTGTCAACGCTTTACAGTTAGTAATAAACCTCAGAGAAGAATGATAAGCAGTATCAATCATTTGAAGACATCTAGCAGAAGTATTTATGTAAATTAAAGAAGCACACTCACAGTCAGCCCCAGTTTGACGGAAAGTAGATTCGGACAAGTCTGAGCACAAATGGCGTAGGGATACAAGTTTGCTGCGCTATATTGAAAAGAGATGGAAAAAAAACAAAGCAACAGAGCAGCACACCACTCCCGCCACCCACAGATGGCATCAGATCCCTGAGGAGGGGCACCTGCCTGCCAGCCAGCAAGGGGAAACCATGCCTACCCACACTGGTTCTCAATGAACAACGTGCATTGGCAACAGGGGTCACCAACAAGGTGCCCACAAACATGGTGCCCTCCAGGGCCACATGAGGTACCCACAAAACCTGTTCCAAAAACGCACCAATGAGTTCAAGTTCAAGTAGCAGCATATTGGAAAACTTTAAGGTATTATGACTGAATACGAAAATGACATAAATGATGTGGCAATTTTTTCCAAAATAAAATTAAAAAGTAAGTAAATAAATAATAAATATCATACACCCTATATTCCCCAAAATGTGCTGTATAATAAAACTCGCTCCTATACTGTATAATGGAGAAATGGTCAAAACACTATGAACAACTGTAATACAATGTGGGAAACATTTAGGAACTGTTGAAAGTAACAACAAAGAAAGAATCTACTCAAAAATAAAGTGTGATCAGATCACAGATGTGACAAATTGTTGGTTGGTGTAGGTGGAGTATAGAGGATGTTGTTTTTGGGCGATGTGGATGGAGTATAGAGGATGTTTTTTTTTGGGCGGTGTGGGTGGAGTATAGTGGATGTTGTTTTTGGGCGGTGTAGGTGGAGTTTAGAGAATGTTGTTTTTGGGCGGTGTAGGTGGAGTATAGAGGATGTTGTTTTTGGGCGGTGTAGGTGGAGTATAGAGAATGTTGTTTTTGGGCGGTGTGGGTGGAGTATAGAGGATGTTGTTTTTGGGCGGTGTAGGTGGAGTATAGAGGATGCTGCTATATTGTGAAGCAGTAAGAGGATCCTCAGGGTGTGTGATATTTCTGTCACTTTTCTTTCCCTAGGAAAACATGCACAATCCCAAAGATCAGCACTAAGTCTTTGAGGTTCGGCATCGGTGCTGACTGCTATACTTTGGGAGATCTGCATCACATATCACGTTTCTGTTGACCTTCAGCGCATCCAAACATGAGAAGCCACAGGGGCCTCCTCTCACAGTGGAAATGCGGCAACACTTTCGAGGAGCTTCTGAAATATGAAATGCATTCGAGTAGGAATTGGTGATGTGACCATATGTTATTGTTCTCATGATAAATTAAGTCCTGAGTTTACACTGGGTCTGGTCAGTGCTTCTAGGACACTCAACTGCAGGAATCAAAAAATGACACTTATTCTAAGTATAAATATCTTGTAAACAAAAATAATAACAATACCTGATTGGATGTCAGCATGTTTTCAAATCATCTTGGCTTATTTCATTGTTTTTATTAATTATTCTCTTACGTTCAGCTCAATTTTGGTTGGCAACAGAGAAAACCAATGGGTTGTTAATAGAGTAGAAGAGAGAGAATTAAGCAGTGGATTGAAAAATTGGAAGTCGCTTTAATAGCCCTGTTTTTTTTTTTTTTTTTAAAAGACGTCCAAGAACATCCTGTGTTGCATGTGACAAGTGTTTCAGTGTTTTTTAACATGCTCAGCTCACTTGCCCCTGATTACGCATAAAAACTAGGTAGAACTTCTGCTTGATGGAGACT
Source organism: Lepidarchus adonis (assembly GCA_037576955.1). Lineage (NCBI taxonomy): Eukaryota > Metazoa > Chordata > Actinopteri > Characiformes > Lepidarchidae > Lepidarchus > Lepidarchus adonis. The sequence continues at coordinate 5,326 of JBBIGC010088667.1, forward strand.
CAAAGCAACATATTGTAGCGATGTTGGTAGGGAGCTGCTGCTCCACCCGCCGCAAAGCATCTTGGGAGTGAGGGACCATGGGTTTTTGGGTTCTCAGGTTCTGTGATTCTAAGAGAAATGTGTTCGTGTAATAAAGGTTACCAGTTTTACCAGGGATATTGGTGAGTGGGCTGATGGCGGAGGTCCCTAGACAATTGGTCTTACTGCTGACCTGGGGAAGCCAGACGACCACCATTAGACCTGCTCACCAAGGCCAACTCTGACACCAGAGGGCGCACAGGTTCTGGAAGCTTTTGTAAAAACTGGTGAAATAAATCCAAGAACGTCCTGTTTTTCAAACAAAGCCTTGGTCATTTATGGAGCTGCGACTGACGAGTGTATTTTTATTACACTGAGCTGGAGGATTGGGTGGCTCGGTCGCCGCAGGGCATCATGGGAGAAGGATTAAGTTTTTAAGTGTTTGTCACTGTTCCGTGGTGTTTATGGTGTTTAGTATGGGGGAATGTGTTTGCTGTTGTTGCAGGGTTGTGCTGTGTGGGTTGGGAGGTGGATGGTTGAGTGCACCGTGGTCGTGGTTGGTGCGCTGAGTATAGACCCCGTGGACTCAGCCATCCGCCATTATCTCACTTTGGGTTGGTGCATGCTTAGTGCGAACTCTCCTGGAGCGGGTGCACAGGTTCCGGAGTTCTTATCAGGACTGGTAATAAACCGGAAACGGGCCGCGTCCCATATTCGTGCTCCAAACCCAGTCCCCATTATTTCCAAGCAAAAAGAAGTTTCACACTACAGTGATATTATATCATGAAATCATGTGTTTAAGTAGAAGCATGCAGAGGTGGTTTCCTCATCTCAATCACTTTATTGAAACAAAAGCCAACAACAATGGTGAGGAAACCACAACAAAAAATGTCTTGATAATGTGTCATGTGGCCTTGAGCATCAATTACAGCTTGACAACAACATCTCATGCTTTTCTCATCACTTTCACTTTCACAAGTAGACTTATTGCTGTTGAGATATCCCACTCTTCTTATGGGCAGTCCTCAGCTTATTGAGGTTCTGGGGAACAGAGTTACGAGCCTCTACATGGCGACATGGCAGTTTTCTATGGGATTCAGGTCTGGAGAAAGAGCAGTCACTCCATTCGAAGTTCCCCAGTCTCCAGCAGCCGTTCCCTAATAATGCAACCTCAAAGAGCTGGAGCATTGTCATCCATGAAGATGAAATTAGGCATGTGTTGTTCATACAGGGACACAATGATGTTATTCAGGTAGTATTGACTCGTCACTGTACCATTCAAAGGCTTGTCAGGTGGCAAAAGTGGCTGATGCATAGTGTTCTCCCTGACGTCTCCAACATCATTGGAGAATGTGAATCGACTTTCATCAGAGAACAGCAAAGAAGCCCACTGGTCATGCAAGACGATAAGTCCTGTGTCTGGTGGTGTGGTCAGGAACCCTTGTAGATCATCTACCATGCTGATATAAATGGTTTTGAATGGTCTGACGTGACACGTGGATGCCTCTCATCTCCTTAAATGTGCCTGGAGTTGAGTGGCATTCATCATCCGGTTCCACAGGACACAGGTCATCAGTGTGGGACGTGGCCAAAAGATGCCCACTTCTATGTCTTTCTGTGACTCTTCCGGTCTCTCTCTCTATTGCTGCAACCTGCTGATGACTCTGTGACTCTCTAAGCTCAGTGGCCACATCCTGTTTGAAGACTTACAATGGTGACATACTGTTGATCAATTGTTAGGTTCTGTCTAGGTCAAAATGTGAATAGCACTGAATTCACAACAGTTGTGAATTTAGCTGTAAAGTTCCTTGTTAGACAACAAGTTGTGTACAAAGTACTGAAACATTGAACAGTTGGACATCAGAAGTTTAGGGAAGGTCACATTACGTTCACCTGTAAAGGTCATAGTGCATTTTTGGTTCATCCTGAAATTTCACCTGAAAATAGAATGTCACAATTTTTTTGTGAGTAGCCCATGTCTGTGGGGATCTTCTGAATGTTCCTGATGTCTGTTTCACCAAATAGCAACTAACAAAAATCTGAATTTCACAAAAATTAGGTCTTATATTTTGACCGTGTAAAATGTCGTTAATTTTAACGGTTTAATTTCTCGAATTGCTTCAGAGCTCTAATTATTTTCATTATTATTATTTTTAACTTTCACATATTCATTCATTTTCCAAACCCCATGGCCACAAGTCAGGGTAATAAAGGCAGAAAATATTCACTCACACTCACACCTATGGACAATTTACAGTAGCCATTCAACCTAAACCTTGGTCAGTGGAAGCTTGTACACTCCACAAGACCAAGACCTTCTTGCTGTGAGGCACTAAACACTGCATCACTGCCCTGACTTTCACATAATATTCTTGTATTACATTAAGCTTACAGTATCTAGCAATGTATAATATTTCAGTAACACCTTGCAGTAAACTATTCATTTTTCTAATTCACAACATTCTTATTTCTCATTGTATATTACAACATAAGAGTTAGTTTTCCTCACATTTTGTTTATTTGTTCTATTTTTAAACAATATTTTAAGCCTTCTGGCTAAGGCGGCATGCTATCACTCTAATCTAGAACATCAAACATTTGTCTGAGTCTAATTTCTTGTCTTTAACCGTGTGCCTTGAAGCCACGTGCCAGAGTTTTCTATGGAGGTTTTCCTTTGTGCACTTCTCAGAGATGCTTGTTAAAGAAATGTGGAGAGAAGCGGCCTTTGTGTCAGAGAAACGCACACACCCTGTGTTCCCTTGACCTGATAATGCCTGCCTCAATATCAGCACTATCAGACTCGCACGCAGCAGATGTTCACAGTCCTAATTCTGTTTACTTCACAGGAGAGGAGAGGGAATTGAGGAGGCAGTCACGCTGCCTGTACAACAGAAACAGCTGGCGCTCCTCTCCGCCTAGCGGAGTGAAATATTAGCCAGACGAAAAGCACATTTTTCTGTGTAGGCCTCGGTTATTAAGCCTATTGTTCTCCAGAGAAACTGGTGAGTCTGCAGGAAAAACTGTTATAGGTCTGTAAAACAATGCTTAACTTTTTTTCAACTGTAATTCTCTAGAAGGACAACAATATACAGTTGTGCTCATAACTTTACATACCCAGAATGTGTTTTCTTAACTATTTTTCAGAATAATACCACAGAAACTTTTCATTCACATGTGGTTAGTGGCTATTTATTATCAATCAACTGTGTTTACTCTTTTAAAATCATAATCACAACACAAACTACGCAAATGACTCTACCACAAAAGACTTCAAGCTGTTATTAATGTTAAAGGGGGAATACATGGTATTAAGAACTGGGGTGTGTAAACTTTTGATCAGTTGTGGATGAGGATCTTTATCTTCTCAGATGATTCTTGCTGCAAAAAGCCTCCAACTTCTGTACATTCTTGGGCTCTTGCATGAACTGCACGTTTGAGGATCTCCCCAGAGTGGCTCAGTGATATTGAGATGGCCGCTCCAGAACCTTCACTTTATTTTGCTGTAGTCAATGACCGGTCGAGTTGGCCTTTTGTTTTAGATCATTGACATGTTGGAATGTCCAAGTTTGTCCCACGCGCAGCTTCCGGGCTGATGAGTGAAAATTTTCGTCCAGTATTTTTGATAACCTACTGCGTTCATCAAATTTCCTGTGCCTTTATAGCTCACACATCAGCGATCCACCACCGTGTTTCACAGTAGGGATAGTGTATCTTTCATCATAGGCCTTGTTGATTACTCTACAAATGTAGTGTTTATGGTTGTGGCCAAAAAGTTACATTTTAGTCTCATCATCCAAATGACTTTGTGCCAGAAGGTTTGAGGTTGTTTCTGTGCTGTTTGCCATATTGTAAGTGGGAAACTTTGTGGCATTTGTGTAGTAATGGCTTTCTTCTGGCAACTCGACCATTCAGCCCATCTTTCTTTAAGTGCCTCCTTATTGTGCATCTTGAAACAGCCACACAAAGTTCTGTATTTCACCTGAAGTTATTTGTGGGTTTTTCTTTGCATCCCAAACAATTTTCCTGGCAGTTGTGACTGAAATTTAAGTTTCAACAGAATCTCTCATTTTCAACTTCTTCATAAGTTTGAACACTGCTTATGATATTTGATATTTTTATAGAGTTCAACCACCTTTTTCCTCACAGACACAATTCTTTTGCTTTCCCCATGACTTGGAATAAAAAAACATCAGTGCAGCACTGGATGAAAGATGAAGGGTCTTTCAGGAGTCCAGAATTTCACTGACCTTTTATACTCACCCACTTATTACAAGCAAACTGATCACAGGTGAAGACGGTTCCTTTAACCATGCAAACCCATTTGTGTCAAGTTGTGTGCATGGTATCAGGCCAAATCACCAGGGTGTGTAAACTTTTGATCAGGGTCATGTGGGTAGTTTCTTTTGCCATTATGATTTAAAAGATAAAATAAAAGATAAATGGCTTTAGCCAAACACTAACCATGAGTGAAATACATGTTTTTGTGTTATCATTCATATTTTCTGAGAGAATTTATAATTTCTTGGACATTTGTCATGGTATGTAAACTTATGAGCACAACTGCATGCCCTGCTCATAGACAGGTTGTTTTACCACATCAAACTGTTTTGAACCACTCATTTCTCACCAAACACATCACTATGAGCTCTGTATTCACAGGCCAAGTTATAAAAGTCACTGTCATAATGAAATAATAGTTATGAAAACTATGTTCATAATTGAAAATGTGAGACAAAAGCTAAATTTCTTTACATTGGTTGTATTGTAACCACTACTGTTCCATTATTTGTTAAAACCTTTAGCCTAAAGGGGGTGCAGTTCTTCCATTTGTTATT
>JBBIGC010088707.1:0-10176 GCA_037576955.1 Lepidarchus adonis
TGTGTGTGTGTGTGTGTGTGTGTGTGTGTGTGTGTGTGTGTGTGTGTGTGTGTGTGTGTGTGTGTGTGTGGTTAAAATTTGCATGACATTTGCATTGTTTAATGTCTGCATTCCAAAACATTTTGGTTATTATTAAAAATGGGTTTTGAAAATAAGGGTGTTCAGTTGCTAACGCAGGGTTGGGGGTGGGGAGAGTGATTGGGATTGGACAGTATGTCGATCTCATTTGTAGTAAAGGTTTAGGAGATAACACAAAATTGGTGCAAAAAAACATGGAAATTGCAGGGAAATCTCTCAAAACAAGGTCAGCATAGAATTCTGTTAAGTGTGTATAATAAAAAGTGGAGAGTATGAAAGACCTTAATGAAAGCAGGAGTACATGGCTGTCTCTACTGGGCTCAGTTGTTGCAGTACAGAAGCAAAAGCAAGGAGACCAATTTCAAAGAGCTAAATCAGAGGGTATTATGTAAAAGATAGCAAGAAGTTAATGAATGATGTATGAATGTGACAGTCCACAGAGAAAGCTTCTGGGGAAAGTTCGATGTTAAATAAGCTGTTTGATGATTTGAGCACCTTGCACAGCTAACAGCTACTTGCTCATCCTGGTTTATAGGGGTCCAAGCAGCAATGGCTGTGGGAACCCTATTGTTTTTCTACTGAATATTATTAATAAAAATATTATTATTATTATCTCTATTATTCTTCCCTAAAAAGAAAAAGTCTGAGCACAGCCTAATATGAGTTATAACAAAAACCTTTGGGGGACTGGCCAGACCTGCACGTCAGACCTCAGACATCAGCAATAGCACAACACTAGGTGGCGCTATTACAAACTAATATACGTTTTAGTTCATATCTCCCTAACCATTTGGGGAAAATAAAAAATGATTTCACCTGTTTTCCCCACCATTTTGGAAAAACCCAAGCAAATTTTCTTACTAAAACATCTAAACATAACCAAACTCTGTATACTTCATGGCCACTTTAAACTTTGGACACCTGCTGCCGGATCATGAGGAGGGAGATCTGTGATTACCCCCACTCCTACTGAAGAGAGCAGCATGGACAGAAAGCCTGATCTCCCCTAAGGAACTGCAGATGCCTCTTCACATTGAACTCCTGATCTTATTTATTCATAATTTTCTTCTCCTTTTTTTTCTCTCTCCAGTGTCGACCAGAGGTGGATGGGTTTCCCTTCTGAGTCTTGGTTTCTTCCTATAATTAGGGAGTTTTTATTGCTGCTGTCACCTTTGGCTCATTGGGGCTCAGACCCGGATTCAATAAACTCTGTAAAGCTGCTTTGTGACAACATCAGTTATAAAAAGTTCTGTATAAATAAAAATTGACTTGACTTGACTTGACTTTGGTCCATAGGTGGTGCTATAACTGATACATGTCTATGTTAAAAACTGCTCAAGATAGAAACGTACAATTAGGAAAACATATTGTGATAACAGGCCCACGGAGCACCTGTGTACTCTACAGGGACAAGCCGGTACAGCACCTTGGACAGCGCTGCTTGGACTCTTTATAAGTGCTTGCAGTTCTATTTTTATATTGAACCTTTTCTTCTTTGACTTACAGCAGCAGTCTTGCAGGACCAGAAGTAATTCCATAGTGAGCATTCCGAATTGGATTATGGGTATAATTATTGGGTCAAATTCTTGTCTGTAATGTCCTTCAATGCCCAGTCTGTAACCTAAACTTCAATATTTTCTCAAAAGACAGTAACTTTTTTTTGTTACTGTTTGTTCAGTAAGAGAAAAAGACATAAGACATGTGATCACAGGTGAACAGAAACATGAGCCATTGGATAAATTCTACGAATCGCAGTTAATTTCCACCAAAATATTGTCCAGGGTCGTTACTGCAGCTATGAAAACAGAATTTGTGAAATGACAACATGTGCTGTGCCATATTACAGCATGTTTAATGTATTGCATAATTAAACAGTGTTATTGTCATGGTTTCAGCAGTAGAATATATAATTAGTTCCATGTATATGATGACAGTGATGATTATGATGAAGATGATACAATGATGATAACAATGAAGATGATGGTGGTTATTATTATGTTAATGACAATGTTGAAGATGGTGATGAAGATGGTGGTAATGATGACTGCGCAGTGCTCTTTGCTGTAAACATTTTGAGCACTGCAGGGGGATGAACAGCCCAGAGAATAAATGAAAATGCTTCTACCTCAGGGTTATTGGTGTGCTGGGCTCAGTCTAGTGTAATCCAGTCAAGTTAATTGATTTCTTGTAAACAGCTCCTCTGCTTGGAAGCTAATCACTTTGCTACAATGACCCTTGGTCGCTTTTATCTGGTCTCCATTTCCACTGGCAACTTTGAGTGTCAACACACAGTCCTTAAAAATACTATAGCACACACACAGTACATGCCCTGGGAGCACTGTCAGTGTGTGTGTGACTCTCACTTGTGGGAACAGTCATTTCTCACTTTTTCAGCACCTCTCATCCCAAACACACACACACACACACACACACACACACACACACACACACAAACATGATTGCAAATACACCTCTAGGGCAGCACAGTACATCCAGAGCCTCCATTAGCAAAGACCCGCTGTTATCTCAATGCTGGAGATAAGATTGGTGCAGAGTGTGAAGTGAGTGATGGCTGAAGGATGCAACACTGTGTACAAAAGGCAGAAAGAGTGGGAGAGAGAGAGAAAGGGGGAGAGAGAGAGATAGAGGTTAGAACAGTATAATGTTGGATAATGGCAAAGGTTTCAGAGTAAATAGCAGCAGCTACTTCATTCTTCTTTCTTTTACACTTGCACTGTCTTTTCCTCCTCTACATGATCTAAGCTTAGTTCAGTTACTTCATTCATTGCCATTTGTGTTGTACCACTGTTGGTCTATGGCTATTTTCTTGTGAACTGCTAATGATAAATGCAAAAGAATTGCTTTATGTAGTGTACACCGAACCTCATTGGTGTTGGAGTGTTGGAAATGCAACATAGTTGTCATGAAAAAGTCACTATAGCAATATACTGTAAGTACAATAACCACTGGAACGAACTCTCGTGCCCTGCTTACCCAGAAAGCCTCAAAACATCTCCTATTGTCCTGTATCACTTCTAGCTCAGTAAATCACCCTGTGACCACTGCACATCAAAGACCCCAGTGTGGGTACAGTGCAAGCCACTGGTACGATCAGCTTCTGGAGTGATATGAGCAAAATACAATGCACTAAAAAACAATTCAGCAACTGAATTATTTCATTTTCAGGTAAAATCATTGCCAAAGAACTTCATCTCATCACTACAGCCAAAGCTCTACATACTACGCGTGTTAAATTATAGTAGCAAACTGCTTTTAAAAAACCTATGGTGATTTGCTGCATTAGGGATCATAACCAAACTATTTGTCATTGCCAATATATAGATATAGATATAGACTTAGAATGAGGATTGTGAGTTGCTGACTGTACAGTCTCAGGTAATTTAAAAGTCAGTAAATCATCTCATGCAAATACTATGTAGTAATGTGAAGCTGCCAATCAAAGGCTTTTTCAAAGATAAATGTTCATTTCTTTACTAAAGGTTTATTGTCATGGTTACTCTTCAGGTTAAAAGTTTAGTTTAAAATATGTAATCATTGTTACATCTGTTGTAGACCTGTTGTAGATAGAGCTACTCCACAACAGTGTCAGAAACTCTTATTCTACGATTTGAACCTTTGTAGAACTACAAACACTTTGGGACGGATACATTAAGACAGGTTTTCTTCTCTTTGCTGGTTAGTACAGAAGTGCCCCAAGAAAGCTAATATTACAGCTAACAAGCTGAATATCTTGTTTGTATTTATTAGTCTATATATCCATCAATATGCTACCAGTCACTGCTTCATTATTTAGATGTATAGAGAAGACTAATGGAGAGAAAAAAAATCTAAAACGCATTAAATGCTTGTTCTAGAGATGAACATGTGAGAACGTACAAATAGCTGCATTGTTTTTTGCTATTTATTTTAAACGAAAACAGCTATTTCATGTTTAACATGTATTTCGAGTTTCAAATTCACCAAAATCCGCATCCTAAAGACCAATATTTTCCAAGTCAGATATTGTGATGTAGTCTAAAAATGTCATGATATTAATTATAGGCTCTATTGCCTAGCCGTATTCCCAGAGTAGTTTTTGTAAAGATGATCAAATGCTATATTCATGGTGCGGGTCATTTATAAAACGTGTATAAATATCTATAAATATACAATAATCACTTTGTGTTTCAATATACAATATACAATATATATTGTATAAATATACAATAATACAATAAATATACAATAATCAAAGTGTTTCTAAGCCTATGACAGGCAATGGAAGGGCCATATCTATAGATGTCTTTGTCTTTTATTAATATTTTAATGCCATCTGTTGATTAGATACAGCACTGACAACCAGAGTACAGCTGATTACAGTTGGCTTATATGCCTTCATAGGCTTAATGTCACTGCTGATTCTACACCGGAGAGTATCATAGTGCTGCTGGTGCTGCAAATGCCTGTAATCCTGCTGCTATAAATTGCACATTTGAATATACAGAAGAGAATGATGTTCAGTTCCCCTGCATGAGATGGTGACCCTTCCGCTGGCTACTTGCTCAGTTACAGGACCATAATGAAATGCAAAGGAATAAATCAAACTGCCATATTTCTGTGAAATGGGATGCCCTTTTGGAATGCTCAGCACCAGATGATTCTCTGATATTACCCAGAGATCTCTGATGCATCAGTGTCATTTAATCAGCTTTATATGTTCCAGTCCAATTATGCCTGTGAATTCCTCCAGTAACACCTCCTGCTTTTCAATTCGATCTGAATCGATAGGCTAATCCAGAGCCATCCCTTTAACTATTCCCAGAAGAGGATCCAATTGGAAATTTAGGATACCCATTCCAACCTGACTACAGCAGGAACTGGTGACCGATTCCTGGAAAAGCTGAGATTCTGCACGTGAACAGCTTTCCACCTGAGTGAGAATTTGTCCGTGTACAGAATCCAATAACCTGAATGATTCCAAGGATTACAGGCAACAATGCTGTTGTTCACTCATCCTCCTTCAGGAAGATGTCTGCACATGCCAACATAGATCTGTCTCAATCTTACAGAGGAATGATTCTGAGTGGGCTGAGAGATCAATATGAGCTTGGTGCCCGTGAGACAGCACCACTATGGCGTCTAATTGGCTTTTATCTCTTTTAATAAAAACACCTGATCTGCATCCTGGTACAGGGAGCAGAAAACAAGCATGTTCTGACCCCGGGGTCGTCCCAGATCGATCAGTATGCCGGCATGGAATGCTTTTCCAACCATCTGTTAAATTATTTAGGCCAGTCTGTTTCCCTGAGGGGGGGTTGATTCAGCAGAAGAGACCAAAGAAGCCCAAGCAGATCAAGAATGCAGAGACTGCAGACTTTTTAAACCTTTTAGGAAGAGAAAAGAACACCACATTAGTATAACAGTTAAACTTAAGATGTCAGCAGTCCTGAACTTCCCAAAATGAACATCAAGCAGCCTGTTTCATTAGAAATAAGAACTTATTTTAGTCTTAAGGGCTGTAACGTTTAGGGTTTTAGGGCTCGCTCTTGGTCCTCAATGATGCTCTTGACCAAGTGGATCAGCTGCTCCAGCCGAACTTCTCCTGATACCTCCAGGGCCCGTTGCAGAACATGGATGATCCTCCTTGAAGAGGTCACCTCTTTGTCGCTGCCAGCCGTCCATCACTCCAACACAGAAGACATAATACTCCTCGCCTTCTACTCCTATGGTAAGTGGTCTTTCTTACTGTACCATTTAGGGTTTGGGTGTAGGAGGTAAAGACAGGTTACAGAATTACTCTTAATACTATTAGTCTACAGAATTATTAATGGAGGGCAAGCCCCACCTCAGCTCTACCCACAAGGTGAGTCCAGCAACTGAACATTTGTTGAAATGATCCTGTAAGTGATAAATAACATACTGTTATTATCTATTCACAGTCTTGCCTTTTCATAGCTTCCTAGCCTTAGCCTAGACCTGATATGTTCCCGTTTTGCCTTAGTCCCCCCTCCCGCCCCAAAGGGTTTTCCCGTTCTAGACTTTTGGTTTCTTTTCTCAGTCTCTTCATTTGTTAGTTTAGGTTCACTTTGCTGTTTTATTATTTTTTATTTATTATTATTTTATAGCTCCTCGAGGGAGCTTGTATTCATTGTATTCATTCCCAAAAAGAGGGCTATGGAGGAATATATCACAACATCCCTATCCCCGGGGGTTAATCCGTCCATCAACCACCCCGAGGTACCCGCTTCGGCTCATGGACATGGACTTTTGAGCTGTAGCAAGGGTCATGAGTATTCACAAAGCTGGACCTGCGCTCCGCCTTCTCAGAGTATGCAAAAGCAATTAATCAACGACACGCTTCATCATGCTTACTAGTCATTACAAGTACTTGGTTATATTCAGACTTGTCAACCTCCATCAAACCACACATATGTCTGCTTCTCACCCAGCTTCTTGCTTATGGTTTTGTAGCCCATTCCAGCCTTGTGTGAGGCTACAATTTTGTCCCTGACGTCCTTAGACAGCTCTTTGGTCTTCCCCATGGTGGAGAGACCGGAGTCTCATTGATTGACTGAGTCTGTGGACAGGTGTTTTTTATACAGATGACTAGTTGACAGGTGTCTTTAATGTGGGTGGGTAAAATTAGGAGCATCTAATCTGTCTGTGCAAGAACTATTAATGGTTCGTCAGGGAGCAAATATTTATTTCACTTAATTTATATATTTTATATAATATGATTTTCTGGATTTTCTTTTTAATATTCTATCTCTCACTGTTAAAATAAACCTACCATTAAATGTATAGTTTTTTTCTTTGTCAGTGGGCAAACTTACAAAATCAGCGAGAGGTCAAATAAGTATTTTTCCACTGTATATGCACAGTACTGTGCAAAAAAAGAGAAATATATATTTAAGTCTTGAACAGAAAGGCAGCAACGTTTTTTCAGATCACATGTGTGCAGTGAACAGTACATTTGTCAGTGTGTTTGGTTACCATTTCCAGAGTTAGCATAGAAGCCTGGAATTATTTGTAACAACCATCAAATACCTGGTTTGGGCTCAATCAGGTGTTAAATCAGGTGCTGCTGCTGAGAGTATTTAAGACATCCATGCAATGGCTGGAGGAACTACTTTTTACACACAAAAATGTTGATTTAAATAGAAAATTTACTGCTGGTTTTCTTTTATTCTAACTTGTGTGATAACTTGTGTTTTTGCTCACAGAAAGACACCGTTTAAGATCAAACAATTTGCACAATTGCTTAAGACTTCTGCACATAACTGTATATTTTCTAGATGATCATCACTACCAAAAGAATTCATGAAAACAATAATATGATATATTTGTAAATGTGTGAGTGTTTGAAATGTTAAACAGTGAATGAACTAACTCTTGAAGTAACAATTACTGTTAATGGAGATTCAACATTACAGCCACCACACAATTATCTTTATACACAGGGCATTTTTATTTATACTGTTTAACACTTGGTCCATAAGTAAATCACACACAAACACGGCAGATACACTGATACACTAGAGACAAGGCAAGTTTATTTATATAGCACATGATCATCCACAGATGTTATTTAAAATGCTTTACAGAGGTAAAACAAGCATAAACGGCAACATTAAATATACGATTAAAAATATAAGGTGCAAAACACAAGAGAATAAAGCACAAAGATAAAAGATAAAAATAAACTAAAATAGAACCTCTGTGTAATTAAAGGCTGTGGAAAATAGCATTTTTTAGCTTGTATTTAAAACTTGCAACAGTTGGAACAGACCTGATCTCCATGGAGTTGTAGTAGTGGGTCACAACGACTAAATGCCATTTCACCCTGTTTAGCTCTGGGTTCCACTAGCTGACCTGCCCCCAGTGATGTAAAAGACCTTCCAGGCTGGTATTCTTCAAACATCATAGAGAAATATTTTGGGCCCGAAACTATTGAATAACTTGAATAACTTCCTTGAATTGACCTCAATTCTGTAGCTGATTGGATTTTTTTGGTTTTAGTTAGAATTCTAGCAGCAGTTTTTTTGGGGAGGCCAATGAATAAAGCATTGCAGTAGTTAACCCTGCAGGATATAAAGACATGGATATGTTTTTCCACAAAATCTCTAACCTTAGCTATGTTTTAGATGCCAGAATGCAGATTTAGCCCTAAATTTAATGATAACTAAAACAAAGATCCTCATCCATGATCACACTTAGATTTTGCACATTTTGCACCTTTTGCACAGATTATGGACATTGATGGACCTTGGTCACCTACACACATGCATATTGTACACTTCCTGATCATTCAATTTTTTTTACTCACTGTATAGATAAGTTTTTATAGTTCTTATATTTCTTTTTTTCTTTTAAGTTTTTTATATTTATGTTCTATTTATCTTAACTTGTTTCTTACTTAAGGTTTACATTCTCAAAGTCACGGGCGGTCGTTTAAAGCATTTCACTGCATATCATACTGTGTCTGACTGTGTATGTGAGAAATAAAATTTGAATTTGAATTTGAGTTGTGATCTTAATATGGCCCTAAGTTGCGACCTTCCTTCTTTATTCCCAAACAGAATTATCTCTGTCTTGTGTTTATTTAATTGAATTAAATTTTGAATAACACTCCATCACTTACCTCCATCTCCTTTTTTGGTCACATGGACACAGAAAGAGACATCGACACATCCTACTGGACCCTACACTCATACAAATCTGCTGTCACCCTGCCCTCCATTCTGCTGGTCAGCCATCAATAGCTATCGACTCAACACTAGATGTGTCCAGTCAATTTAATAGATCTACTGCCAGATAGGGAGAACAGCATTCTGGGTTTGGACTCAGAAAGCATGTAAGGAGCATATTAACAAATAATTGGGTGCTGGAGGAGAGGAGGAGAAGAGCAGAGAATGAAAGAAGAAGAAGGGAAATGCATTTCAAAGAGGCTGGTTAGCAGTTGCTGCCTGAAGAAAAAGTATTGCTCATTGGTCTTTATCAAAGCTGCAAAACTGTGGTCAACAAAGACCAACAGCCTATCAAAGCATTATTGAGTCAGTGCTACAATATGAATCTTTATTTAGTTGGTACTAGCATGTAAATCACAGCAAAGGAAGTAGGTCAAGCTACATAGTCTTCATTGTATTGCAGTAGTAGAAGCCTTGAATTTACAACTAGAATTATGTAATGGGTGCATGCCACATATGACCACCTCGTTTAAAAGCTGATCTATGCAGTGATTCAAAAGAAAGCTATTGTAGTTGAAGTCAATGCAAAGAAAACTCATGGGCCTTGGTGCCATGGCAACAATGAGAGAAAAGAGAATTTTTTAAGGAATTATTTACAGCTTTTCTGGCATGTCTATTGGTGCGGCCCAATAAAATGGTCCAGTTGGGTGGAGCTGGAATGAACGCGTGGCTTGTTTTCTAAAGAAAAAAACTGTTGGCATGTGCTTGCAAACCTCAGAATCTAGCAGAGGTCGATGAAAAGTGTGAAAATAAACTAACACCTTCAATTCTGCAAGAATGATTATGGTGTGTAGACCAGAATGAGACCTTCTGAAACTGCATCAGCGTTTATCACTTTGAAAAGTGAACAGAATTACTTAAGAATATCCTCCTGTAATAAAAGGAAGACACTGATAAAACCTGAACTGGCCCTTCTCTTTTCTCCCTTAGAATTAAACAAGCTTTTTAAAGTGAATGTTGAGCTCTGTTTTGATTGGAAAGTGACTATATTTGTCATTGTGAAGCTTTAAAGAAGCTTACATATACAAAGTTGGCTGCTTTCACCTGATATTTTGCTCCAACAGGAAAACTGAAAAAGACACAAAAAAGAAAACAAAAGACACAGTCTGAATCACCAAAGCTGGAAAAGACTAAGGAGACCGATAATATATTCAGTGTACAACCAAGCCATCATCACCACGAACCAGCAACAAACAAAGAAACCTTACAGAAACTTTGTGATTTCTCAGCCAGTATCCACATCTCAACACCATAGAAAATCTTTGAAGGGAGTCGAAAGTCTGTGTTGCCCAGCGACAGCCCCAAAACATCACTGCTCTAGAGGAGATCTGCATGGAGGAATGGGCCAAAA
>JBBIGC010088717.1:0-10176 GCA_037576955.1 Lepidarchus adonis
TCTCTCTCTCTCTCTCTCTCTCTCTCTCTCTCTCTCTCTCTCTCTCTCTCTCTCTCTCTCTCTCTCTCTCTCATCTGAAGGCCAACCTGGTAAGAAAATGTTGAAGGATTGCATATTTATATTCAGAGCAGATTGCAATAGGAATCATACAATCTTTTGGGGCTTCTGTATAGTACATTTTCAAAAACAGCATTAATGCAACTTTTTAAAATCTTTATGCTTTAGCTTATTTGCTGGAATGTTCCTCCTACTAGTATCCAAAGCCCTCGTCTCGATAAATTCCTTTACACTCAATCTCTTCCCATCTGTCTCTGGGTTGGTCAAGGAGGCTGGTTTATGGATTGAAGGAAAGTGCAAGGTGAGAGAGAGGGAAAGAGCAAGGAGCAAAGTTAAAGGAGCTTTGGAGCATCATGCCTCAAGGGAGAAGCAAAAGCGATGCATCAGATTTCCGCTCTGTGGACTCACCAAAAGAGAGAAGATGAAAGGAAAACGCAGAAGAAGTGACAAGGTCCATTGATTTCCTTAATGGTAAGACTAAGCCTCTGAACCACCAGAACTTGGTTTGAGGGAAGGAGATAAGACCCCCGACAAGCACCAAAAACAAGCGGCGATGGAAAATGTTTTTCTTTTCTCGTCATCTTGGCGCCACGTCAACAGTGGCAGTTAACCTTTCTCTCTGCCGATGGGCACTGTGCACTTCTTTGAAGCCTGGATAGGGAGCGGACTTTAATTAGAGCCTGATTAAATGGAAGTCTTTAGACTATGACAGTGTTTGCTTGTTGCTTCTTCAGCTCCAGATACTTAATCAGTGGCTGTCATGGTGCCCACGGATCAAAGACGTGGCAATTTATCAACTGCAGCACACCGCCTCCCTGCAGGTCAGCCCCTGCAGGAACTGACCCCCTGCAGCACACACACATATGCAAGCCATCCTTGAAAACGGCTAAAAATCTAAGGGCTATTACACATAATGGATTTTAGTGACACAATGAAAGTAAATCTGCTGACAGCCTGTCATTCATCTTTGCTGTGCAAAGATAGCCTTTTCCCCATCCTGACAATGACAAAGCAATGGAGGGCACTGGATGGATTGTGCTTTGATTGCATTAGTGGGCAGTGTGCCATCTTTAACATTGGCGTAATTCTTTCCACATGTGAGCAAGTGTGCCTGTGCAAGAACATTGTTTGTTATTCATTGGAATCTAGTGCCATGTCCTTGGCAGTTTTCTTATGAGATTGCTGCATAGCCTCCAGAGGGTGTCGGGGAGGATGAGGGAGCCTCTCCTGCTGAATGGGTGTAAATTGAATCTGCTGGCTACGATTAGCAACGGGAGCTGACTCGATGCTCTCCGACTGCTTCCTCAACCGCTTCTTCTACACCTTTCAAGTTCATCTGAGATTCGCAACCATTTCTCATCAGCACAGCATGAAAAAAGCCTCGCTTGCCTTATGGACTTCATCACGGGCCTGGTTGCTTTTCATCTTCAAAATACAAACTTCAAACATTCCTTAATAAAACAGGTCAGATTTTGAAGCATTTAAAGAAAAAGCTTGGTGAAATAAATGAAATGTATAAATTGTTTTGATTAGTCTTAGTTTATCAGCCAAAAGCTGTTTGGAGTTGCTTCTTTAGTTCAGAACTGTACAAGGCTGAAGTCTAATGCTTACGTATAAATACATCCCCACAACTTCTCTCAAACCATATCCAGCTTTTCTTGGTGGCATTGGTTGTTGAGGGTGCGATTTAGGACATAGTATGATTATTAATGTCATAATTTTAAATAACAGTCTGTTTTCATGGATGTTATGTGAAAAAACCTTGATTGTTTGACATGACTATTCTATTATTTTGTTATAATGAACAATGGCAACTACAGGCTCCAAATGGTAGAAGGAAGCATATATATCATATCCCAGCATTAATGAAGCAATACATCAAAAACTCCTCTGAATCTCATTGCCCCAAACATTATGGTGCCCTGAAATGAGGGGGGGCTAGTATAAAAGGTGTTGTAATTTCTACATGGTGAAACTAAAATGGATGCAAATAACTTAAACATTTACACTGAGGAGCATAGGAGTAAATCAAGGGAAATGTGTCTTTGTCCCAAACATTATGGAGGCCACTGTATATAGTAGTGCATTTATATGGAACAAATCTGGTGAATATTGACTTTTTGTATTTGCAAAATAACCCTAGCAAGTCCAATTACTAAACTAAAGAAGCAAACCCTGGATTCAACGCCATATAGGTGTTCCTTTTTTAGCAAGAAGCAAAGGACACTTCACTCAAGCACCATCAGTAGCATTTAAAAAATGTCAAGGGCACTTAATGTCTTTATTTTGCTGTAAAATCTCTGAAATATGTAAATGAATGCAATACACTCCAGATGGGAGTCAGAAAACAAAGCTAATTTGTCCACTTGTGACACAGATTATTATTGTATTAACCAAAAATCAAAACACAATTAATTTCAACATGGCCATTTCTAACCTTTCTTCATTCAATAGAACATTGTGTTCCTTTAAGAATCAGAAACCTGCGTCCTGTATTGAACCTTATCCAAAACAAGGCTCAGACTGTAATCTTCACAATACTCAATGTATTTTGTGAATGAACAGGGCTGAACCTCTTCATATTGAATTGACAGATGCATGCACATGTTTTACATGTACATTTTTTGTGACATCACAAAACCAGTGAGTTGTTTTTGCCATATAATGTCCATATACATATGAATGAAGGAGCAAATAACACTTTGGACGGTATATACATTTAAAATTCAAAGTGCGAAATATAATAATATAATAATATAATATAATAATTTTCATGATTATATGCCGTTTAATATCAGCTAGAAATTTGGCTTTTTTCCTTTTTCTTCTTCCTTTTTTGAAACTTTTTTTGTTCTTTGCTTTACAGCAGGGGACAAAGCCCACTGAGAGAATCCAAAATGCTTAGTGACCTTGGCATTTTGGTCTTGTGTTCCTAATATTAGCTCATGCTGTGCCATTGGCAAAGAAGCCACTGGTTGAGAGAAATCCATCACACCTTTCAATTACACCACAGAAGATTGTCGGTTTTCGAGACAATGCTGAGATCTTACATACACAGATGAGCCATAACACTGACACCACTGACAGGAAAAGAGAATAACATTTTCTTATTATCTGATTATTTAATTTCATTGGCAACTGTACGGGTGGTGGGATATATTAAGCAACAAGTGAACAGTTAGTTCTTGATGTGTCAGGAGAAGAAAAAATTAACGAGCCAAAGAATCAGAGCCATTTTAGAAAGGCTGATGGTCAAAGCATCTCAACAACAACAGGTCTTGTGGAGTGTTCCAGGTGTGCAGTAGTTAGTAGATACAAAATGATCCAAGGAAAGACAACTGGTGAATCGGCAAAGGGATCATGGGCACCTCAGGCTCCCGGAGTGAAAGCTTTGGCAAATCCCAGAGAGGAAATTTGGTGGTTTAAAAAGTAAATAGAGGTAATGGTAATGTAATGGCTCATTGAAGTACATACACAGTCTTAAAAACCTGGTCTGACCAGAACATTTTCATGAGTGATATGAAAATACTCCCATTTAGGCACATGCCAGCATAGTCTCCCTTGACAACACTGCCTTCTTTATGAAATACATTAGTCAAAGCGATAAATTTCCAGCCTTTTATAAGAGCCTACAGCCTGAAACTGACAGGATGTTATTCCCACAGTTGAAATGCAATTATTGAGAAATGCCATGCTCTTCACTTTTGTTACAGTTTTCCATTATAGCGTTTACCACATGTTTGTTCTGGTGTCATTACATGGGTGATATTGCAGGAAAACATTACAGAATAACTGTGTTAGAGTGAATAAATAATAATTTAAGTGTTTACGTATTCAGAAGTCTCTTGAATAGTCTTTGCATTACCTTTCTCCTGTACGTGTATTCCAATATTCTGTTCTTCAAGCTTCTCATTGGCTTGTTCACAAATCCGAAATGAAGGCATTTCAATGCTGGCCATCATCTTTCTGCTGAACTGTTTTCTTGCGATACATCCAGCTTCAGTTTGGTTATCTATGCTTTGAATAAGAGTTTGAGCTTGATTTAGTCGAAGATTCATGAGTTTCTGCCAGACCTGCTCTTTTATTGTCCAGCTTTTCCATCCCTACAGCGCTGATGTGGTCAATGCAACCCATGTCCACATCCTTTCTGAATTCTTCAGCTTGCTAAGTTATTCAGTGCACATTGGTAAAGATGACTTATATATAGATTATGTGTGTGTGTATATATATATATATACACACATACACACAAAGTCTTATGCAAAGGTTTAGCCACCCTTTGATAAATAACATATTTTGGTGATTTTTTGATTGAAAAGATATAAACACAGTCTCTCAACCAACAATTTTGTCTACATTTGTACGTACCTCTTGTTTCAATAGCACCCACCGTCTCATTTTTTTATATGTAGTGCCCTTTCCAGATCTCACACATGACCATCTTTTGAGGTAGTCCATGCTGGTATTAATAGTTTGCTTAAGTTCATGATCCTGTGGAAAGGTTCTTCATTGGTTCAACTTCAGCTGGACAGATGTTTCTAATCAAAGGCACCTTATCTGGAACACCTTTGGACTTAAAGCTGTGATTTAAATCATGAAAGTAACTACGAAATGTCAATTTTATGTTTCATTTGTTGGTGTAAAATTACATGTATTTGTAAGCTCCGCAAAGATCCAAGGGGTGTACTTATTTTTTCACACTGCTATTTATTTTGGTTAAATAAGTTGACTTTATTCTACAAATTGTAAATGTTTCATATCATCTTCTGTTTTATTTTTTCCTATGTTAAATTTGAATTTGAATAAAAAGTAACTGTACAGTAAAGAGGTGTGTTTTCTGGAGAGGAGATGCCAGACATTTTTACCAGGGGGTGTCCAAACTTTGGTATAAATTTGGTAATGTAGTTATTGAGAACAACGCAAGCCAAAATCCACATGCATTACCAGAAAATCATGGAGCAGCGAGAGGAAGAGTGATTGAACCCATAACGGCCGTGGGGTCAGAAATGCAAACAAGTTCATTTCTCAAGTCAATTAGCAGAAGTCGCCACTGGGGTGCATCCAATCAAGGACCAAAGTGAAAGGCCTTGAGTCCTTTCTCCTCTCTGCACATTTTTGTGGAGTCTCACGTAACGGAGCAAATTAGTATTCGAGCCGTCTGCCCTCACTCGTTCAACATGAAATACACCAGCATGCGCAGAGCTTTCCTGACTTGAATGTGTTTGCAAAGGCATTTGGGAAAAGCTCAGCAGACACTTCATTGCCACATGTAGGAAAAAAAAGAGTAGAAGATCGGCTGGCATGAGCGATACACACCTGTTTCTGACTGAAAAAACTCAGCCATGCACTCCACATCTTCACTCTTCTACATAGCAAAGTACATGGGGTTCTCAAGTTATGTCAGGTTTCGGTTCCTCTGAGTGTGATGTCACTCGAATTTTGATGTAAGTTGGAACTCATGCATGTAATGATGGATGAGGATTTATTGAACAGCATTGTGCTTTCTTAACAGCAGCAACATGCATGAACACTCTCAAATTACAGTAAAGCATTTAGGAAACAGATAGAAATGCTCTTTTTAATGCTTCAACATATACCACAGCAATAAACACATTGGAGAAGTGAGTTGTGGCAAAACCACACTGACGGTGCCTTAGCACTGTGCACTATTAACCCCCCATCTCACCCACCAATCCACATGAACATTAACATTGAATAAAACATAAATAAACATAAATATCTCAGCAATAACAGAGTGAAGTGAATTAGAATGCACACGCTCATCTCGTGGTACTTGTGTACTAATGCAAAGCATTTAATAGACGTTCAACTGCATTCTACTAACATATATGACAGTAAATGCGTAAATTTAAATAAAAGCTAGCAACGTAACCACAAATTTCCTAAGTTAAGTTTGCTATAAGACAAGGACCCCCTCTATATTGTGCTGCCCACAACAATAAGTCTCACAATCTCACAAGGTTATTCCAGCCAAGCTCCGCTGAGCAAAAAGAAATTAAGACCTGATCAAAGTTGAGTCATAGTGAGCAAAACCCATGTGTCACAATTGTCTGCAAGATAGAGAACAGTGTTGATCTGACTCATTTGTCTTTGTTGACCCAAGCTTTTCACCCAAGTTTTAAAGAAAAGTGGTATAAATTTACATTACTTGTCTTAGTCCTTGATCAATAAAGAACCATGTCAAGAGTGCTTGCAAGTGGAACAGAGCTTTGTACAAGCCCAGAAATTTCTTGGCAGATGAATTTTAGCAGGCTATGCATTTAAAAACTGCACTGCATGAAGGGGAAAGCCACTAAATATCTCTCCAGTTGTAGCATTAGCATTTCAAGGCCACCGCAAATCATTTCTTCCCTGAATTGTTAGGTGCTGTAACTCAACCTGACAGGCTGAGAATATTTATAGATGGTAGATGTAAAGCCTTTAGAACCAGTAACCCTGTGAAGTTGATCTTTCAAACCACTTCATACAGTGAAAAGAGGATTTTATGGCAGAACTTCTTTATACTGTTAAAAGATGGTCATGGTGTTTTGCAGGGTCCTGGATGCAACCATTAAAAAAGAAAGAACAATTTTTTTTTCTTTTCAGGGATTTTTAGGGTTCATTGCACTCTGGTGAACCATGCCAGCACAACAAAGACAAACTTACTACAGACTTACAAAAGCTGTGACAAGCTGAGAAAGTATTTCACATCCTCTTCATGATGCAACGGTCACGTTCTTGCTCTTCAGCTGTACTCATTAAATCCTTCATACACTGGAGTGAAAAGATACGTCCTAGCATGAGGCTTCTGTTTGTTTGACACCTATCCCATATGAAAAATGGAATATATTAGAATTTCTTGATCTCTTGCCAATATACAGCACCCCCCACAATTATTGACACTCCTGTTTAAGATGTGTTCTTAGGCTTCTAATTATTTTTTGGGGGGGGAAATATAGGCTCACAACACCAAAAGGAGAAAATTAAACTATTAATTGAAGTATACGTATTCATTGGGGGTAACAAATCCCACATTTTTAGGGCCTTTAGTAGAGAAACAGCCCCACAGCATCACTGATTCTCTAAAATACATTACAGTGGACATGAGGTGTTTTTCCATATACCCATACTTGGATTTATGCCAGACCAGCTTAGAATATTTGTTGCCAAAAAGCTCTATTTTATTCTCATTTGATCAAAGCACATGGTCCCAGTAGAAGTCCCAGTGCCACTTAGCAAACTCCAGACACTTACATTGGTGATTGTAGTTTTATGCAAAAGTTTGGGCACCCCTTGATAAATAACAGATTTAGGTGATTTTGTAATTGAAAACGGTTAATAATTAATTGTTAACACAGTCTTTCTAGAACATGGGAAAAAATACACAATCATTGAAAATTTGTGGGTAGATCTTAAAAGAGCTGTGCATGGAAAATGATCAAAGAATATTACAGAACTAGAAGAATTACAGAAGAATGGGAGAAAATCCCAAGTACAAGAATTGAAAGACTTTTAGCTCTAAAAAATGTTTGCAAGCTGTGATATCTGCCAGAGGAGGTGTTACTAAGTACTGATTATGTAGGGTGCCCAAACATTTGCACAGTGCCATGATAGAAAGTAACTGTGCATCAATGTTTGCTGAAAATATAGTGTATTTTTTTTCAATTAAAAAATGACTAAAATATGTTATTTATCAAGGGGTGCCCAAATTTTACACAGGACTGTATATTCAAACCCCGTTAGCTTGCCCCTATTGGTCTGGGCAAAACATTTTGGCAATAGCTATCGAAATAAATTTGTGACATTTCTTTGAAACCTGTTTTTTTGACAGATTTTAAAATTTAAACATAATAATATTGCTCAAAGAAAAAAATATTTATGATAAAACAATTATATGTTAATGTTGTTTGCAATTCCTAATGAGCTGCTGAAATTGAGCAGTAAAAATGTCAGCGATACCCTTTTGAGTCCTTGTCAAGTTATTGCTGTGCAAATTTCCTTTGTTTGCTCGCCAGTCAGAGAATACAGCTTTAATTTATCAGACATATTGGGTCTATTTTCACAACCTTGTATACAAACTCAGAATCAAAGCTATTACTAATACTGCAATAGTCATCAGGACGAGTTTGAAATGTAATATGCAACTGGTCTTACTAGTGGAGGTGGACCGTGGACAGGCAGAACAACCAACCAGCCGTAGGTCAAACAGTGGGGTTTCCTGTGTTGATGGATGGTCCAGACACCAAGCAGACAGTGATACGTCCATCATAGGTTAGTGTCACTGCCAACAGCAGCAGCAGAATTAGCATGACTGACTGTGTTCTAGGTTACAGCATTAACACGGAGCAAAGTTTGGCGTTGCGGCGAGGGCAAGGGGCGAGGTTGAGGGCTTAGCAAAGTAAAAAGCATGGAAAAAAACCTGTTTTGCAGCTGCTCCAGAGTTTGGTGAGATGATGGGTGTGACCTAACGGGGTCTGACTGTATATAGTCTTTCTATAGTGTGACGCCGGCCCTTCGGCGCATGCGCAGCAGTGGCCGCGGTGAAGTGGATACAGCACCCTGGACAGCACTGAAAGCAGGTCTGGAGGGCTATGAGACTTCAGGACCCTGGACAGTGTCAACTGCCTGCGTGAAAGCCAGTGCAGAGAGCAAGGACAGACATGTGGCTTCTGAATGACATGGCTGGCAGTGAGTTTCCGCCTCATCAGCTCGAAGTTTGAGCCCTACAAAAGCCGCCCACATCTGCAGAGGAGAGAGAAGAGCCCAGAAAGACAACACAAGGACTTGAGGTCAGTGTGAGGTGAGTGGAGAAGCCCACATCCGAGAGAGAAAGTCCAACTTCAGGGGAGGAAGGGAAAAGACCGATGGCCCTCCCTGCCAAGCATGCCCTTTCAGCCCGCGGTGCCAGTCCCGCCTGACCGAGGGCTGACCGAGGACCTCACAGCAAGAAGGTCCTGGGTTCAAACCCCAGGTCTGTGAAATTTCCCACTTGTGGGACAATAAAGGATTATCTTATCTTATCTTATCTGTCACTTTCTGTGTGGAGTTTACAAGCTCTCCCTGTGTTCTCATTGGTTTTCTCGAGGTTTCCTGCCACTGCCCAAAGACTTGTGGTTTAGTTTGACTGCCAATGCCAATTTGGCCCATAGGTGTGAGTGTGTATGTGTGAATGGTCTGATTTTGTGATGGGTTGGCCTCCTATCAAAGGTGAACCTTGATCTGGCTCCTTGATCTGCTCCATTTTCCCCCACGCCCCATAATGAATATGTGGACAATGGATGGATTTACTTACTTAAAGTTGTCTATCAGCCAACTCTGCCTCTGAACTAGCATGTACTGTAGCTGAATTGTCTGACTTTATGGGCAGATAAACAAAAGAAAAAGAAAAGAAAAGCTCACGAGGGGGGGCTCCTCGGGTTACAGTGCACTCGACATACAGTTGTTTGTGGCTACGTCGCTGGCTCCACCCCTTTTTTTACCAACACGTTTGCAGCATAAAACAAAGTTTGTGCGGGAACTAGTTGGCGAGCAGAGTAAATGAACATAAGCGGCATCACACAGCTGTTTCCCCTGTCTTCTCAGAGAGGCATCTTGTATGTTTACTTCCTGCGTCTGCCCTTGCTCCAATTTTCGATCTGCCCTATGTTTCAGTCATACTCCCTGCTACCTACGGACTTCAATTTCCATCTCGTCCAACAGACTCACTCCACTCTGTCATTGAACTACAATACCCATCAGGCCATTCTCCACGCTTCTGGTGATCTCCCTCCTGCTCCTAGTCACTGTTAATTTTTGAATTTTCATATTTATGTATTTACCACAGGACTAAAGATCAGGAATTGTTCACTTTATTGTCCTGTATGTGCTCCATGTGAGTTACGTAGGTGCTTATATAAGTGGGCTTTTACACAATTTTTCAGACTTATGGTGAAAATCGGGTTACATCACGTACAGATCTCCGATGTAATCTGAGAACCCCCAGTAATTTCACTGCACGATAAAACCACTGAAGCCTGTGTGTTACAGCACACAGACGGCCATTCACACACACACACGCACGCACGCACGCACGCACGCACGCACGCACGCACGCACGCACGCACGCACGCACACACACAC
>JBBIGC010088747.1:0-10175 GCA_037576955.1 Lepidarchus adonis
AAGAAAAAGAGATAAAATATAAACTACAAAAACAAAATATAATAACTATACATATACTTTAAAACAAAAGGGAGATAAATGAAGAAAGAGTCCACACATTACATTCATTTTACATACGTTTTCCTAAGTGTTAACATTTTAATTTGGCACTAAGCAAATTTCCTGTTCACTGAGGTATAAAATGGGACAGCACATCTCTTCTCATCCATTACCATGAGAAAGATTCAAGAGCTTTCCACTGCAACAAGGCAAAGGTGTGTTGACTTGCACAAATGTAGGAATGGATACAAAAGTTAGCGGCTCAACTTAAAATGCCTATATGAACAGTCTAAGCAAACATTAAGAATTTGAAGAGAAGGAAATAAAGAGAAGAGCAATTAAAACTAAGCATTAGATATAGTGCAGGATCAGCGACTGTGAGGCATATCTGTGTTGCTTTGGAGCTGCTTTTCCTCCTAAGTCACCTGACTCAGATCCAACTGAAAACTGCTGATTGAGCTCAAGAAGAAAGTGTACAGAAGAAGACCATGGACTGTTGTTATGAAACAGAGAAGACTCAACACAGTTCTGTTGGACAAAGGTGTCGGTACAGTATAAAGCACTAATGATGGGTTGCCACATATTTTTGGAACAGAATTTATTTTGTGATTACTTGCAACTTTCTTCTTGTGGGAATTGGCTCATATAGAATTTAGGTTGTTTTATTTACTGAGCAAAGACAACATTTGATAAACATTAGTTTATAATTTTCAATGGCTTTCTTCAGTGATTAAATAAAGGTGCCAATAATTCTGGAGGACACTGTATGACCCCACATCCTATCAATGTGACAAGACAACAAAATCAAATGTGTGTGTGTGCAAATATTAAACAGATTCAATTGTCCATAAAATAAACTACTATTCACATTATTTAAAGGCTAAATACATTTAAGCTCAATTCATGAGTACGTAGTCATCTGCACAGTCTTCATTGTTTTCACAACGACTGGATGCTTCACAGGGGAGTTTCACTACAGCATAATCACAGTCACTGACAGAATCTCTTGACTGCCTCGCTGTCTGTTTTTCCCCATGGTCAATGGTGGCGTAGAGAACATCCTCCTTAGGTGATGCCTGTACAAGAGATATAGAACTATGTAGGAATGAGTCAGCCAAACTGATTTTCTGGACCTATAAAAGTATTTGGAACATCTTGTAGGGCTTGCACCACATTAATGGTCATCAACACTCCTCTAGGAGCTCTGCCAGCCTCTAAAGTTTAGCTACAACTCTAATCTAAGTCCAGTCTTACTGGCACTGTTAAATATAATCAGCTGTGTTGAAATGTGAAGGGCAAGGTTTTCAGCCTGTATATTTTCTTGTGTTGTTGTGCATCAACTTGATGTGTAGTGAAGTGAAAGTGAATATTTGTCATTATGAACACACCCTTGAAAAACAAAGTGCACTACAATGAAATGTAGTGAAACAGTGAGCAGCTATGAACAGCGCTTGGTACAAAGACCTGAACCTGTGACCCTCTGATCATGGAAACAAGGTTCTAACTACCAGGCTACCGTTTACCTGGGTGTATATATTTTAACCTAGCTAATGAGAATAACATAAAGTCCCATATTTTACTATAAAAACAGGAAACCCATAACCATCATTTTTATTGTTCTTACTTTAGCTGGATACTGCTTTTAAATATTCATGATTCATCCAATGCACATAAAGGAAATAAACATGTGTATACGTTTGTAATTGCAATAGTCTTCTGTGTAAAATGATGCATTGCAATGTCTTGACTGTTATTTTACTATTTCATTATTTGAGATATTATTTTACTGCATTTCTATAGTTATGTTTGTATTTTTTATTGATTACTGCACTGTTGCGACTGATGAGAAACATCATTTTGTTTCAGCTTGTGTATTTCGGTAAATACCATGTGAAATGACAATAAACCTTTTTGAATTTGAATCTTTACTTTACCGTAACAGCAGCCTTCAGGGTGAATCTTGAGAATTACCTGCCTGAATGCCTTCAATGTGCAGCGTTTTTTCACGCTATGCCCTACTTCAAAAATAGTCTGAGACTTGATGTTATCAGTTGTTTGCTGCATGTTGCATTGGGAGGTAACTGTGTGCAATGGTAATGCAAATAGTACTAATGATTAGACTACCATAATGTACCTAATGTGCTATAATGCACATCAGACTCATTTGCTCTTATTTTACATTCTTTGGACAGATGTATATATGTACTAAAGTCAAATAATCATTGGTTTTTTTTAGTATTATATTATTTAAATACATTTTTGAGGAAAGAAAACTATTTTTACCCAGTTACATTTTAGTCATTAATATACACTTACTACTGTCTTTATTTGGTGTTTAATTTTGTTTCAAGAATCTGTGCGACTCCTTACGGTATGTGTCTGACTTTTGAGGTTCAGGTCTACTATACATCAAAAAAAGAAACCAAAAATAAACTTTATATGCCAATAGATGTTTGATCAGTTGAACTGCAGACCTAAATGTCTTCAGCATTTGGAACTATTCTTCACTAACTGGCCACTTATTTGTAGTGGTACTCAAGCTGATGGTTCCTAATGTAACATTCTGGCAACAACAGAATTCAGTTATAGAAGCCCTACACCAGAATGTGCAGTGTTTTTCATTTTAATTTGACATTTTAATACCACCATCTGCCAGCTGATATAGGTTTTTCCCTTACACCTACAGTAAATGGTTCTTGGCATTTAAAATGTGCTGATTCTTTTGCAGGGACTTAATTTAATCTGCAATTAAATTTATATCTTTTAATCTAGAATATATTTCTTTGGCTTTTGGAGTCTCTTTGAGGCCTGTGTTGTGTTTGGTTATGTTTGTTCTCATTATGGACACCATGGCATTGGCTAATTCAGTCAAACTGTTCAGATTCAAGCTCAAAATGCACCTGTTTCAAAAGCCGTTTTGTTTACTATGTTGTCTGTTTTTATTGTTTTGGTTTGTGATTGTGCCCTGGTTAACACTGAAACCTGGCATATTAGCAACAGTTCGCTAAATTAGTAGGTCTTGCAAATGTTTCCCCTTAATTTATACATAAAATTAAGAATGAAATCTTCTTTGTCCATGTGACACCTATGTACAGCGTTGTGAAAAAGTTGTCAAAATTTTTTTTAATATAAAACATAGATAATCCAAGGTAAATAACAAATGCAGTTCTTAAAGAGGATTTTATTTAAGGAAAAAAGCAATCTAATGACATTTGATTTACCATTTTTTCCATGCTATTGACCATCTAACCGGCTTCTGTGGTCTTACATGTTATATTAAGCTGTGTTCGAGAGATTAGAGGCCTGTGTGTGAAAATAACAGTGAAAATTTTTTGCGTATCACATGTAAGGTGTTACTGTAAGGGGGAATTCTAAGGAACTGCAGATGCCTCTTCATATTGAACTCTTAGTCTTATCTGTTCATAGTTTTTTTTTCTTTTTATCACTCTCCCGTGTTGACCAGAGGAGGATGGGTTCCCCTTCTGAGCCTTTGTTCCTTTCAAGATTTCTTTTTATAATTAGTGAGTTTTTCATTTCCTCTGTCACCTTTGGCTCATTGGGGGCTCGGCCCTGGATTCTATAAACTCTGTAAAGTTGCTTTGTGACAACGTCAGTTGTAAAAATGAACAAAATATAAAATAAAATAAAATAAAATAAAATTGCCTTGATTTCACTTAATACAGTAAAAATTCAGAGTCCATAATTAACCAACACATACAAGTAGGTAAGCATTTTTATCACAAAATAAAATATCACAAAATGTACAGTAGATTATGCTGTATGTTTTTCAGGTGTTATAATAAATCTTCCATAAATAGGTAATATATAAGTGTAAATCATGTATATTTTAATTTTGGTTATAACACCTCTCTTTTATTCACTTTGAGGAGAGTTTGAATATTGCTCTAAAAAATATAGCGATACTGAAGTGCTTGTAAAAATCCCTAAGTTTTATTGCTGAGGCTGTTAGTTTCAGGTTGAGTCAGGTATAAGAAGTCAGTTATAACACTGTTATGATGCTGCATTATAATTAGCAATAAATGGTTTAATGAAGCTCAATAGCTCAGTGGGTTTGTTTAAACAGAATTTTAGGTACATAAATTCAGAATTTTTTGTATATTCAATAGATTTTTAATCCCTAATGGGAAACATCCTAAAGACAAGTATGAAGAGCATAAAACACCAACTTATGTTGGGTCAAGTGGTATGTGCATTGGATCTCCCTCAAAGTTGAAATGAAACCAACACAACACAAACTGCTTTGGCCTTAAATAAAGAACATACTAAACCAAAGCCTGACTGAACACAATCTCACACAGCCTGTGGTGGGAGGCTCACTGCTCACAGTGTTAACCCACAGTTAGTACCGCAGAGAGACAGAAAAGGCACGGCCTTCTTTTAAGTAGGTAATCAGAATGGAACTAGAAACAGCACATGATCCAAGAATAACAATAGTACACAAAACAGTTTCAAAATTGTTCCTGCCTTAAATGCACATTCCCAGCCATATGTGTAAGAATGTCCTGAGTAAATTCATGTAATTTTTCCCCCTAAATCCCTACTTTCATTAACCTACAGTACCAGAAAAATGTTTGGACTTTGGATCACTTTTGGTCCTATTATCTACTGCAGACCTGGAACACTCCACAAGGCCTATTCTATAGATAATCTGACTCAGCCGTCACATTAAGGCCCTTGTCAAATTGGCTCCGATTTTTACACGAACCCATTTTTCCTGCTTCAGTCATGCCATCTTCAAAAACTGACTGTTCACCTAATAAGTCCCGCTCCTTGAAAGTTCCATTGTAATGAGGTAATGTTATGTACTTCATCTGTCAGAGGTTTTAATGTTGTGGCTGATGTATTTATACAGTATAGCTGGAAAATAAGTACACCTTCTATACAAATAGCACACTTTTGCAATATTGTTGCAAAATTATTATTATATTGCTGTGTATTATAAGAACAGAAAATGTGGCCTGAGCAAAGGTTGAGGCAGGTTTTATTTATGTTGTATTTTTTCAGTATATTAAACATTCAGTATGTGATATTTGTAAATCTGAAACCTAAAGACATGAAAACAAAGCTTTTATGTCCAGAAACATTACAAACGCAAAACACCAGCAATAAGCGGATGACGGTGAATAGTTTCCATGTTACCAATTTTCCTTACAGGCATATGAGGTGCCAAGCACAAAAACGGACTAATGTTATACTTCCTTATCATAAAACATACCCTCACCTTTGACTGTTACTGAATATAAATAAGGCATCAAATGGTGCTAATAAAAGGTCAGCAACAGCACTGAAACTGTGTTTGGCTTGGGGAGCTTATTTGAATAGGCTATTTAGACATGCTTATAATAACCAATATGCCTCAGGTGGAAAACGCACAGCCTCAGAGATGTCCAGAAATGCAAAGCAGCAGCAAATAACACATAGCGTTATCTATGCTTTATCTTTCTGCTCTGCACTTACACTCCTCTCGAAACCCACTGTAGTCAACAACACTGACATTTTTAATGACCTGCATCACACGTATACACTTATATAGTAAAATAACAAACAAATAAAATCTAAAACATAATTTTTTGACATTTAGTGAAACATTATCATTCTAACTGTTAATTTGCCTTGTATTTATTACACATTGAATGACCCCTGTGTATAATTATGTGCTATATAAATGCCTTTCCTATATTAATATCTTTATACAAACACATTCAAACCTGAAAAGGCATTCAAAGTCACACTACCTACTTTTTATGGGTTTTGTAATGTTCCATTGGTACTCACCTGTGCTGTTGTCTCTGATTACAGAATAGAGAGAGAGAGAGAGAGAGAGAGAGAGAGAGAGAGAGAGAGAGAGAGAATATAACAAGAATATCCATTTTAGCTTTAAAAGTGCAAAAAACAAACAAACAACATACAAATAAATAAATAAATGAATTGTTACATGTTACATTTCTAATAAGGAACTAATTCCACTGAGGTGAAGCTCTTATTAACTTAAAGATAGTGACAAATCTCTTTTTTTTGTTATTTGCAGTAAGTTGCTCGAAGTACTACTTTGCTTCATGCGCCACTGATCACTGGAACACAGTTCAGTTACTACAGATGTTTGGGCTGGAGAGAGATAATCAGCTGCAGGGAACCCTAATGCAAGGTCACATAACCAGGGTCAGGAAATACTGAGAGACAGTGTGTTCAGTTTTGGTGAGGGTGAACAAAGAAACCAGATACAGTTTCACTTCTGAAGAGGCTAAAATTGCCTGTGCATGGACTGTGAGCCTTGGGCCAGATAAAGGGTACCCTGCGTAACATAGACGTCCATTTTCTGCACTGTAATAGAGTAGAATTCAAGAAATAGAGAAATACATTCTTACCGCCCTCTTTAGAATGTTCTTTTCTGAAGAAATGAGACAAGACATTGTGAAATACAGTATTACTGCAATGTAGCACAGTTTAAACAAACAGAAATGATGAACAATCAGTGGTCAAGTTGAAACAGCATGCTTCAATAACTCAACAAAACTCAGACATTCCAACATTAAATTCACTCATGCTTCTAATGACTGGACTACTAGCTTCTTGCCTGTATTGGTAAATACAAAAATGGCACCTGTTTTTCAACATTTAAAGTGACGAAGTGGTGTAGCTACCTACCTTCCCCTGTAGCATAAGAGATTTCCCATAATCCGAATCCTTCTGAGTGTGAATTTGAGGTGGACAAGGTGGAGAACAACAAAACCAGGCTGTGGTAGAAGCCAAAGTCAAATTTTTACAACATGATATCAGGGAGAGAGAGAGAGAGAGAGGGACAGAGAGAAAGAGAGAGAGAGATAGGGGGACAGAGAGCGAGAGAGAGAGAGCGAGAAGGAGGTCAGCCAATAGTAGTTCATTCTGTTTCCTGTGCTCTGTGGTTTGCATGTGTGTAAGTGTGCATGGCTCCATCTTACTGAGACACATGCATATATAGTTAAATGCAAAATGTTTAGTCCCACATCATCAAATAGCACATTTTCTTACAATTCTAGTGAAAATAAATATGCCCCCTCTACAGAGAACACACTTCTGTACATTTTAAAACCCAATTTATTGCTGATTTGTAAAAGTTAGCCATAAAATAGGATTGTAATATGAATGTGTACAGGTGCACAGTAATTAATTGTATTACTAATAAAACTCAAATGGTGAGCTGTGCTGGTGCACAATCTATTCATGTCCAACTAACAAAACACCTGAATCATGTTAATCTAATTGCATTTTATGTAGTAGCTCTTGGAGGAATGCTAAGCTAAATTAATGAAATTAAATGTGTATAGAGCTCAAAAAATTCACTAGCTAGCTTTACTCTGGCTTGTAGAACCTAATGCAGGAGAGTTGCAGTGAGGGCAACAACCAATCATAGACTTCCTAGTCATACACAAACCAACTGATGCATGTGTGAATTTCTGTATGTGAGTATTTTCCTGATACAAACACAGAATTACTATAAATTAAATCCAATACTGGGAGATTTTCTGGGACAAGTTTCACAGTCATACACTGCAGCACCTACTGTAAGACCTGGAGCTGCTAGGCCAACTGAACAAGAGCTGTTATCTCATTTTCTTGGTACATCATGCAGAGTCAATTCTAATACCGTATTTCCATATTCAGGTAAATGTTCGGTAGGAGGAAAGGATATCTGGACGTAATGCAGTGTTATTCTACACAAAAGGTTTATTATACCTCTCTAGGGATGCCGTGCAGGGAAGGGGAAGTCCCTGCATATTCGGTGTCCAACAAAAATATCACAGTATGCTCAGTGCACACAAAATTGTTTGCATAATTTACATATTGAACTTTCACTTTGTTTTCTTAGTGAAAGAAAGTGAAACACAAACTATTTTTGAACTGTACTTTCTAGACAGAAAACAGTAGCTTTTTTTTCATTTGGTTTATTAAATTAGCCAGGGTGAAACTGGCTTAATCAGGTCCGAACAAGGAAGTAAGCTTTCTCTTTCTTAGAAAGCACAGAAAATATTTTTGCCAACATGACTGAAAATAAGTGTTTGTGTGTTACTACCTCATACAAGTTTGTTAAGCTGCCATGAACAAAAGTAAGACATTGGAGAGCTGAAAAACGTAATGAATGAGGCTTTGAGGTACATATTTTAATAGAGGCAATTCAATATTCAAAGTTATCACAGACAGAGGTCAAACACATGCCATCAGCAGCAACAAAATATAGCATGACTCTCTACTAAGAAAAGAAAAGCAAAGAAATTACAATGCTGGATCCTGCAGCCATACAGTGCATAATATAAAAATCTAACAAATAACAATTTTGAATTCTAAATACACATGTATACATTTCCATATTGGACAGACTGCACACTCTTTGGTTGTAGAAGCCAATTTTATAGTTTAAATAAAACACTGTAACATCTGGGACTGGAGGGCTGGTGATCTGGTGATTTCTTTGCTTAAACACCCCTAGTTCAGCTCATCTGTTAATTGCCAGACTTGGTGTGTTTGAGTGTTTGAGAAAGGGAAAACCAAACCTCTGCTGGACAACAACTGTCCAGACATCCACACCAGCTGTGAGCAACCCTGATATTGTATTCGGAGTAATGAGTCTCAGAATTTGGCAAAATGCCAGGACATCCCCAGGACATGTTCACTCAGAGGAACCGAACCCAGACAAAGCTTGAATTTCGACACAAATTGGAACTCATGCATGTACTGATGCTGCAGAGGTTTTATTGAACAGCACTGTGCTTTATTAAAAGGAGCAACTTGCATGAACGCTCTCACTCTTACAGTAAAGCATTTAGGAAACGTTGCTCCAGATAGAAATGCTCTTTTAATGCTTCAACATTCACCACAGCAGTAAACGCATTGGAGAGGTGACTAGTGGCAAGACCACACTGACGGTGCCTTAGCACAGTGCACTATTAACCCCCCATCTCAGCCACCAACACACATGAACTCTTATTCAACACCAATGGTGAATAAAACAAACATCTCAACAATAAAATAAAAAAAGATCATGAAGTGACTTAGCAGAGCAGTGGCTCTCGCTATTACCATAAAGCATTTTCTAGGTGATCAACTGCATCATATATGACAGTAAATATGCGGATTTTTTTTTTAATGCAGCGACGTAACCACACATTTTTGCAAGTTGAGTACGCTGTAAGTCAAGGACCCCTGTATATATTCATGGGGTAAAGATTGTTAAAGAGCTAATATGATTTAATCTGGATTTAAAAGCACCTGTCTAGCATTCCAATATTCTCTAGAATCTTGCAAGGTCATGAATAAAAACAGTTGCTGAGCTTTGAGTAATGCTCAAGTCAGTCTGTTCCACTTCTAAGGTGGAAAATGTTGTTTGAATATTAGCGATCTTACAAAAGATAATCCTTTTAAGTGTATTCACTACATTGCACGTAACACCTTCATGTGCTGGAGACAGAAGCCTGCCTTGTTGGCCACTATCACCTCTGTTGTGACGCAGGTCTTATTCAGTACTGGTACTCTACACATCAAGCTGCTTTGAATGAATTTGTTTACATCTTAGTTATTAAAACAAGCAGTGTATCTTGAAAAATCCAGGATATTCCCTTTTAACCTAATGCAGAAAATACTCCACGAACAGTTCAGTCCTTTAAAAACTTGCCTCATTGATACACAATCAATGCACAGTCATCTGTTTTTTGAGAATTATACTTTCAGAGTCATAAAACAGATTAAGGAGAAATATAATTGATCTGGCATCATTTATTGTATTATTAATAATTTAGCTTACAGGATTTAAAAGACAAGTTGCCATCAACCCAGTGAAACCCTGCTGTTTTATTTTTCAAGCTTCAGGACTTTCCTTTCACTTGTCTTTAATATTGTCTTGCCACCAATTTGATAGTGATAGAAATCTTTATATTTATTGCTATTTTGATACATTCCATGATACTAACTACTTTTCTCTCTTATTTCACTGAACAGTTTTTGTACTTATCATAGTGTCTGTAGCTCTGTTTCTGACCTTGAAGCACAAGATTGTGTGTTTCTAGGTGTATTTATGGATTTAAATGGTCTTTACATCACACACACACACACACACACACACACACACACACACACACACACAC